>CABFOV010008644.1:0-10402 GCA_902141375.1 Timema poppense
AAACTCACTGTAAAACATTGTGTATTTTCTTTTATTATATTATTATGCCCGTGCGAAGCCGGGTTGGGCTGCTAGTTTGCTAATAATCCTGGGCTACATGGGTTTGAAATAAATTCTCGCCAATACCCGGGTGGTACAAGAGGCTTCCTGCCCCTGCATATGGGATGTTCCTCGTACGGTAATCCTGGAAGATTTCCTCCTCGTGGCGTAACCGGGTCAACGTTCAGGACCCTATTTCACAAAAGCTACAATTTATAAGTGTGTTCACTTGTAACTTGTAAGAAATTAGAAAAGTGTGTTTCAGAAAGCTACTAGTAAGCACTGGTGATTAAGTGAAATTTTACAATTTACAAGTGAGTTTTGTGTTTGCTTTCTTAAAGGTTCTTTTAGTTTACAAGTACTTGTAGATCAAGGAGTATTTTCTACAAGTAGCAACACCCAAGTAAAATACTTTACAATCACAATTTTTATTGGTGCTTTTACGAAAATAGTTAAATAGATAACGAGTTAGACGTGGGGATTATTGCGGTTAAGAGACAGCTACGTAATTTAAAAAATAGAATTAATATGCAATTTGTCACATTTGAATATATGAACGATCCCGAATGAGTTCATTGAAAATAGAGGGGTTAACTTAGGTTATTTTTTGAAGTATCAGACTCAGAGAAATATTTCGCTCTCTGTAATTTTACCTTTTTTTTAAATTATATCGAAAATACTCCAAACAAATATATTTATTTTCATTTATTTTAATAATAGCTATTTTGTTCTCCAATTGCAAAAGCCTAAAACTCATTTTAAATATTGTATGTATTTTGTTGTTGCAAACTGACTGTTATTTATCTTGTAAATAAAACACCTGATTTGTAGATATTTACTACACGTGCACCAACATTAACAAATCAATACATTTTCTTTATTAGACCCTTTATATTTGCAATATGTAAAACATTCACTTGTAAATTGTAAATATGTAGACTTGTAGCTGAAATAGGGCCCAGAGGGTTTACCCGATGAGCTGGGTGGCTAAATCGGTCAGGCCACCTTCATGAAGTCCCCTCTAGGCAACTTTAACTTAAAACCCTTTTGGGGGTAATTTCTAAGGCTAGGAGCCCGACTTACCCCGAGGGTCCAAACAAGGCGACTCAGGTAAAAGCCCTCTTTAGGATGATTACTAAGATTGAGTTTTGACTCCCCACGCGATTTGGAGTAAATGATTGAAATACTGTTTAGTTTAATTCAGAATTAAGATTCAGATTAATGAATATACCTGTTGCTGACAACAAGCATATCAATATATTATAACAAGCTTCAGTGGCTACGTAATCTAATGAGCTACTCTAAACTGCTGATGACGAGAAGATCGAGGTTCGAATCTCTGTCGGGTGTACTTATGGGGGTTTGTCTAAAATGCTTTTACAATCTCCCTACATAATATGCGGGTACACTTCATCTGAATATAGCCCTCCTAATCCATAAAACTATTAGCGTAATTAGTACATAAACTTATAATCCAAATGGGTAGTAAGATGCGATACTAAAATAAATAAAAA
The DNA here is from genome assembly GCA_902141375.1 of Timema poppense. Lineage (NCBI taxonomy): Eukaryota > Metazoa > Arthropoda > Insecta > Phasmatodea > Timematidae > Timema > Timema poppense. Next base: position 1,554 of record CABFOV010008644.1, read on the forward strand.
ATATACTGTAGATGTTGAAATATACAAATCATGGCATATTTTATAGTGTGGCCTATTTTGTTTTGCCATTAATTGGGATTTATTCTTATTACAAAAAATATCAAGAAAAAGAAAATACTTAGCATGCCACTGAGACAGTTATGTAAAGTAAATATATCTTATTAAAACCAAAACTTGTACAATCATATGAGAATTACACATTTTATATAGAGGTTGTGTGTATAATAAAATGTTATATTGTACACTAAAATGACTCAATTATCACTAAATAAATTATGTCATTATAAAACCATAAAAGTTAAAATTGTTTTACATTTTTCAGTTAATGGTTTGTAATATGCCATATATAAATTTGACATAGTGGTGATGTGATTATGATTTTACTATTTGATAAACAAACCCCTTATGAATAGACCATTTATATCTATCCGACTGTCAAAAACAGTATATACTGAAAGTTTGAAATATTATGTTGTCATCCAATTAATTTTATAATTTTATATTATTTAATAAGGTCAACTTAGTTTTAAATATAATGCAGTGTAATAATTAAAATAAATTCCGAATGTTTCAGATTCAGATATCAATTAAATTTGAAGTAGAGTTAGTGGCATGTCATGTTGCCAGGGATAGAAGAGCTTTTTTAAACTGTGCATGAGATATGTTTTCCCCTACCCAGTCCCTATTATTATTATTATTATTATTATTATTATTATTACTATTATTATAATTATTATAATTATTATTATCATCATTATTAACATTATTATTATTATTATTATTATTAACACCGCGTCTTACTACCCGTTCGGGTTATACACACTTACGTTAATGTGTAATGGTAGGGTGATTGTGAGATGAAATGGAGGATCTACAGTTTAACGTGGGATCCGAACCACAGAGGAGGCCTGGCATTCCCCACATTCACAAGTTGTTATTAATACATGTCTTGTCCGAGGTGAAGGTAGGGTTTGGCAATCAGATAAATCTGTGCCGGGAGCAAGGATTGAGCCCCGGACCCCAACACAGAAGTCCGACACCTTACCCCTAGACCACCAGGTCACCCAGTCTCTATTTGACTAATCAGTAATCATACATTGGCTTTGCTCCACATAGCTCGCATGGTATTGTACTTCTATTGATATATGGCTAAGGAGTTTTTTTACTAATTATTGAGAAATTCACACACACTTTTTAAAATAATTAGGCTTACCCTGGTAGCACTCGCCGCAGCACCCCTGAAGTTAGTAGTGCAGCCAACATATTATCAATCATCCAAAATAGTTGTGCGACTTAAAAACAACTTAAGAACGCAAAGAGTTAATATATAGCAGTACTTTGTGACAAATGGTAGAAACATTCGTTTATAATGATAATCTAGGTAGAAAGGTCATAGGGCTAAAACTATCTTAGGTTTAAGCTTGGAGTGTGTCTACATTTGTGATGTAGTGTCGATTAAGTTCCCATAATCTTAATTGTGACGAGTTTCAATGTTCCTTGAGTGTTGAAGCATTTAAGTGCTTTGATAGTCATATGCAGCAGAAACATGGACATTGGATGTGAGGCTAGAAAAGAGGGGGCCATGGAAATCAGGTTTTTGATGAGTATGTTAGTTGTAACGTGAAAAATAATTAGAAATGCGGTTGTCAGGGAAAGAGTTGGGGTGCAGGGAGTAAATGAGATAGTAAAGGAAGCAAGGTTGAGTTAGTATGATCGTGTAATGAGGATGGGAAAGGAAAGAATCATAAGAAGAATCATGGAGATAGATTATTTAGTAAAAATATAACAAGAGAGACTAAGAGATAGGAGGAGCAGATAACATCAAGTGTGCAAGTGAGAGAATAAGAATGGAATCAAATAAATAAATAAGAATGGGAAGAAATGAAGAAGATGGCACTGATTCACTAAATTGATCCGACAACAAGCTGAAAACAGTTGATAATGATAATGATGGTAGTCTATCACTCGTCAAAGATTAGGACATGTTTTATGACACATGATGTAAGTGATTTTATTGGTTTCTTGAGGATGACCCTTAATTATTTTTACTAATATTTCTGTGGCAAATCCCACATAATGAGCCTAGCATTGGGTACAAACTATTTGATAAATCATATTTTAAGAGTTTCGGGTGTGATTACCTTTTATAGGACAACCTAATTTTATTATATTGCTAGGGAATTCCTTGTCTTGTGGAATGTTCAAGTTTTGCAAGTGGTGTGTTTAAATGGAAGTGAAGTCCTACAGTTGAATTGGGGAGTTTGAGTCCCACAAATGTGTTGAGAAAACGGGAGAACTTAAATATAAACACTTAGAAAAATAATTAATGGTCATTGACATGAAATGAAGCTCATAAAATCAGTTACCTTGATGAAATATAAAACCTAAGTTTTAATATAGTACCAAAATATAGTACTAAACTGTTTTAACAAGGAACTTTGCAGTCCATAATATATTAGTGCATCAGGAAGACTCAACCAAATGTCAAAAACACTATAGAAACCTTAAACCTCTATCTAATATAGATTTTACCATACATTTGCTTCCAAGTGATTCTATATATTCAGTTAAGTCCAACAAAGAACATAAAAGCAACAAAACAATAATATAATCAAACACTTTGTTTACTCTGTACATGATGAAGCTGTCTGAGAAATTGAAACCTTGAAGATAAATGTGTGTGGCTAACCGGTCATGTGTTCTACTAAATTTCTCAAGGTCAGTGGACCTCAACAAAGGTAAAGCTGAGATCCTTACCTTTTAATTCTCAATTATTTCAATTCTATAGAGAGGTTAAACAGTTTTAAATTTAATCTTGAAAATTTTTGTATATACATAAAACACTGTTCAATTACAAACATGTATTTACACAATAAAATAATGGCAAAAAAAAAATGAAAATAGTTTAGAAAAGATTAATATGTTATAGCTATTCAACACAAGTTGTTTTAATGTAAATAATTTATAAATAAACACCATGATATAAGATAGGAATGTATACCGAGTACTAATAATATGAAAGAGAAGACAATAGGTCTGTCCTAACTTCAACATAACCACTGTATAACTTCGTTAAAACCCAACTCGCTCTCAAATAGTTTAAGCTATGGTTGGACCAGACAGACATTAAGATTCAGCTTTCCAGGTGTTGAATGTCTTAGTTTAGGTGCACTCGGACTAATTTGATTTTGTGTGTGTGTGTGTGTGTGTGTGTATATATATATATGTGTATGTGTGTGTGTTGCGTTCTATCTGTTTGGGCTCAACACACTTAATAGTATTATTACCTTCATAAATTGAAATTTCACTAACTATTTTAACAAAACTGCATAGCTTAAAACCAATTGGAAGGAATTTGGATTTCTTTGAAACATATTATTAACATTAATTATATCATGTTATTGAAATGATAACACCAAGGATAACTTCCCATATATTATTTAAAAAGCAAACTTTGAGATTTTAAATGAAAATTTTATAAATATTGCTTGTTGAAATATCTAATGTGACTCCCATTTTTGAAAGCAATGATATTGACAAGCATAGATAAAAATTGTTTTACATATTTGATACTTATATGCCTGGTATATGATTACAGTTTTATTTAGGATTATGTCAATATTTTCGAACACAATAGGTCTTTATTACATTTATTGAGTTGTCCTCAATCGAAGTAGGCTTTAAATCTTATAGCACATACTATGCTGGTTTTTTAAATATTTTCTTTGAGAAGATAAAATTGTTAGAAAAGTTGATTTAAAATATTAATAACCAATTCAAACATGATCACTTCGGTTAGTAATTGTATACAATTGCCTATATAGTTTTTTTCACAACCATAAATGACAGTAACTACTTAGTTTTATCGACTTAATTCTAGGAAAAACACAGCCACAAAACCAGTTTCACGTTATTGTTGGGACATCCCCTGCATTTAAATGAGTTCTGTTTAGTCCCATTCCCCACCATGTACATTATTTCCACAGCAGAAAGCCAAAACCGGAAAGCATCCATCCCAAAGATCAATTTTCAACACTCATTTATCTTTATTAACTGGATACAACATTACAGTTTACAAAATTACAAAAACAATGGAAGTTGTATTGGGCATCTGGCAGAGAGTCGAAGCTAAGATCTTGAGATCACTTGACATATCCTCCATCGACTGAATTAAGGGGACCACACACTATTCCAATATAAACACGAAACCTTATTTATAGATGGACGATTCAACCAACTCCCAATCAATGTGATGGTGACGTCATAAACATTTGACTGATACATGCACTTAAAAATGTTTCCAAGGAGTATATATTCTACAAGAACACATTAATTTTTAAAATGTCACAAATCAGCGATGCATTTAGGATATTGGGAAACCTTTAAACATCTGACAAATAGTAAGTACCTACAAATGGAATTGTCTACAAGTAAATCGGAAGAATTATGTGATCATTAAGTTTCACAAGTAAAAAAATAAAAATTATTCTGGTTACGTTTTAGATTTTTAAGCAATTATTGAATATCATCTTTATAAATGTCCCATGACCTTTTAAAAACTATCATGATAATGCAAATCTTTAAGTAAGCTATAAAAGATATATTATTGCAAGCCTCTAAAAAAGCGTTTTTTTAAATATTTTTCATATTTCCATTTTTAAGAGAAGGGACTCTACAGTTTTGCGAGAGCAAATAGAACAGATATAAGCTGAAGAAATTTGACCTTAAAACCAAACACTAACAGACGGGCTAATAGGGTGGCCAATTAATCTTAGTAACAAAATATCTGACCTTTTGCTGATAAAAAAAAATAATAATCTGTGTGTTAAAGTTAATTATTTTTATAATAAACTCAAAAATGAATACACTTACGAGTTAATTAGAACCAGTTTATGAATATGATGCGGTACAGACATGTATCTTCACTAGCTAGCCAAATATACCTTTCTTCCCCTTGACTAATTACAAAATCCTTTGAAATTTCCCAGGCAGTTTTAAATTTCTTAACATTTCCATGTTTTCTGTATCCTCCCCGACGAAATTGCCTGGTACTAGCTGGATGTTAAAAGAGGGATTTTTACATCCCTCTCAGATATTACAAATTAGTCTTTTATCATGACAATGTTGTTGTCAAATTAACTCACAGTCAAGTATCTAATCTTATAAACACACAGCTCAAACACAATATAATTAAATTCATCATATGCCGCCACCAAAAATATCAGCAAGTGCTCGTGGTTCGAACCTTGGTAACATGGCTGTGCCATAATGTTACCATATTTTTTTAAATCCTTGGGTGCCAAGGGCAAAGTTTGATGTGAGCAATTACTCTGATTGAAACTATAAGAAAATAAACCACTCTGATTGAAACTAGAACAAGATAAACTACTCTGATTGAAGCTAGAAGAAGATAAACTATTCTGATTGAAACAAGAAGAAAACAAACTACTCTGATTGAAGCTAGAACAAGATAAACTACTCTGATTGAAGCTAGAACAAGATAAACTATTCTGATTGAAGCTAGAAGAAGATAAACTCTGATTGAAACTAGAACAAGATAAACTACTCTGATTGAAGCTAGAAGAAGATAAACTCTGATTGAAACTAGAACAAGATAAACTACTCTGATTGAAGCTAGAAGAAGATAAAATATTCTGATTGAAACTATAAAAAAATAAACCACTCTGATTGAAACTAGAACAAGATAAACTACTCTGATTGAAGCTAGAAGGAGATAAACTACTCTGATTGAAACTTGGATAAGTCTAACAGGAGCCAGCTGATCTGCCACCGACCCAAACAAGTGAGGCAAAGTCTGCTCCCAATCTAAGGAAATGTTTCAGATCTTTAAATTACCTGAGGTAATTATATAAAAATATAAAATTACTACAAGATACTATATAAGAGCTAGTCAGTTTAACAAATTCATTTCAGTGATTCGATAGAGGCACATTATAAAGAAACATAGGAACATTTGGACGCATAGAAATAGTCTGAGAAAAAAAAAATGAAAAACTTCTTTGTAAGGAGGAAAACAAGATCTAAAGGATATTGAGCAATAACATGCTATGACCCAAATACAATAACAGTTGTAGTTAATATTTAATTGTGTTCCTATATTCCTTACACAAAACAACAAGATTATTTGTACTGATTTCTGACTGTTCCAAGTTTGTATCAAATTAAGGCAAAAGCATAATTATTTAGGCTTATGAATGATTAAAAATAGCATGAAATATGATCATCGCAGACGTCCATATTTATTGGCATAGCATAATATTTCCTCAAGATTTTTATATATTTATACCCTTTTGGTGTTTAACTGTGATATTCTAGTGCATTAATATATAAAAAATAATAGAGAACGCAGCACCAAATGAATAAAAGAGTGTGCAAAAAATTAAAAAATAAACTATTATAAGCCTCCAATTGTGCCTCTTGATGTATCATACATTCTAGCTAGTTTGGAAGTCGAACAAAATATTAATTTCAACCTAGATAGACACTGTCAAACTTGAAGGAAAATCATTTATTAGTATAGTTTGCTTTGTGTGATAGTTAATCAGGACTAGCTAAAAATTGTATACCGGTATGAAACTGAAGTGAAGTACATTCGAAGCAATGGCGAGGCGTGCAAGAACCCAGTGCTATCACTGATAAAAGTTTAAATTACCCGTGTCAATCTCAAAATGGAAAGACAAGCGTTTTCAACAAACTAGCCTGGACACAAGTCTGATGAAAACTATGGGCTGTGCATGTGCGCAACGCCAATGAAACATGGAAGGAGGTACCTTACCATAAAAATACTGGAGTGAATGAGTAGTTGAAATCACTAAAACAATTGTCTCCACTGCCGCTGTGTGTGCGGGGAAGATGGGGGATTCTGACTGGCTGTTAGTTCCTATTTATTCTTACTATTTCTTTTTCCTTGAGTGATAAACAATAATTCATTATTATGTTTTTGTTTTGATGAGTACTTGTCCTTTTTTAGATTCACAAAAGAAAATAATGTAATTTTGGCTTATAAAAACAAATTGGGCTTATATGTTTAAAGTCATTTGTATATAAATATTGTATCGAACATTTTTAGCAAAGGTATAACTAATTATAAGCTATAAACAGTGATTCAGTGATTTCAAACCATTACAATTCACGAGTTATAAGGGACTAAATTGCTATTTTATGCTTTTCCTTATTATTGTTAAAGTAATGTAAATTCGTGTATAGGGCTGAAATATCATATGGGCTAACAAGACGTTCATATTAGGTGCACAGAATAAAGTAATTATATTAATAATAGTAATATTAATATTATAAATGTGTCAATTAAATATTAATATTATTAATATATTGTATTAATTTTATAATATATAATAATATTAATATCAATACATATACATAGCTAATCCTGCTGTGGCTTTGTTTCCCAAACTTTTTAATCAAAACCCTAAATACAATATTTTCCTGGGCAGGCAACCCAAAGTGTCACTCTACTCATTACATGTAATTTATATTTCTCATTATTTTTTTAACTAATATTTATTAAATTAATTTAAATAATAAAAACATTATTATTTCAATAACTTTATAACCAAACAAAATGTAAAACACAATAATTTTTTTAATGAAAATGTGACTTTGTTACAATGTTAGGTAAAAACTAAAAAAAAGACTACTTTAGTGACTACTATATTGCTGTTTTATTCTTGGAAAGAGTGCTTTTGAATTTTTATTTGGTATTGATAGATGTTAGCAAACAAAGTGAATCAATTTCAGTAACTTTCTAATCTTACAAATAGAAAATTACACATGTTCACATGAAAAAAATTGGTGACAGAAAAAGTTTTTAAGTGACGACCATGATGTTGCTTCATTTTGTAGGTGAGCTATTCGAGTTCGAGTCCTTTGTTGATGGACAGAGTACAACACAAATAATTATTCTAATGATCTTGATCACTACAAGAGCCATAAGATATAGTTTCAGAAGAGAGGAAAAAAAATCTTGTAAACTTTTTGAGTCAGAATGGGCCAGTCCCTAAGCTGGATCCAAAATTCAGAGTGCAGGAGGGTTTCAACTTTGTTTCTATTGTCAGTATTGTAGTAATTCTTCATAATGTCCCAGTTTAATAGTTTGTGAAGGTAAATACTTCTTAAGTTTGAAAAAAATAATTCGAAACCATCCCTTGACCCTCAGGAATATTGAGGGTCATGACCCAGGGTTTGGGAGCCACTGTCTTACAGGTCAAGATCAAGAAAATGTGCATAGAAAAAAACAACTTAATTCATCCTCACTAACTCTCTCCATATTTCCATATCTTTGCATACTCCCTTTGCTTCAACATCCATAAACCTAGTCATTCATATTTTTTTATTCTTAAAACGCTTGTTTCTCTTTTTCATACCTTCATCTGAAAAATTTAACCATGTCTTACCTGGCCTACCCCTTCCTTTTGATCCACACACACTCTATAATTATATATTTGCTTCGTCATTCGATCCACATTAATCCTCTCAACATGCCCAATTATAAATATTCCATTCTGTACGCCTTGTATGAATGTCTAGCTATACTAAAGTAATGCTATACACTAATTACTTTAATTTAACAATGGTACCCAAAAAGCATAAAATAGCATGTTTGACCCTTTATATCACTTGAACTGTAATTATATGAAATCAGTTAAATAGTATTTGTAACTTATAATTATTATTACACACTTGTTAAAATTATGCAATACAATGTTAATGGTCTAACGACCTAATAAGGGAATGGAGTGCTTTACGACATATGTATTTAGTAACACTTTCTAAGAGGTCACACCTCGCCTCTGATTCGAGGGGGGGGGGGG
>CABFOV010008645.1:0-13485 GCA_902141375.1 Timema poppense
CTGTGCTCAACACCCATGATGCGAAACGAACCGTGAATTATGGGTTGTGAGCTATTGCCCTTCTGTAACCCTCTGGCTGGCTTTCAAGTGGAGCACACCGGAGATTTGGGTCGCTGCCTACAGATGGGGACGCTGTGTTGAAGCAGTTTTTTAACAAAAGGATTTTTCATTGAAACAAGAATTCATAATGTTCGTGATGCTTTGTTAAACACAGTTTTTTAAATATATATTTGTGTATAAGAAATGAGGACGCCGAACTCTGTGAGTGATTGGTATGTTTTTTACTTCTTAAACGAGGATGAGTTGAGGGTTCTGTCTACTGGAGTGCTTAGACGCGTTGCTGACACCCAGAAATCTCACTTCATTTAAGAAGCGGTTCGTTATTTTAAAATATATTTTATGGCAAAATGGTGAAAAAAGGTATCAACATTTGTATGATAAAGTGCTCTTTAAAATTTTTAAGTTTGATAATTTTGATAAAAAGTAATAAATAGGTAAAATTAGATAATTTTAAAAGACGTTTAACATAAAATGTTCCATCTCTGAGATCAAAGTAATTGGTCAGAAACATTGATCTATACCTCATCTACGGTAGGAGGTTAGGTAAGTGACAGCTAGCAGATTATACTCTCATGTACCCACTCGCCAAACCACATGATCTGCAAGACCACGTGTTGAATTGTCAGTCAAAACTTTCACCACAAACAATTTGTTCTTAATTATGTTTTTCTTTTAACCGTGTTTACATCTTCTGCTAGCCGTCAGTTGCTCCATTGGCGAATGGACTCTAGCTTTCCTAAAACACATACAGGCCTACATTAACATTGGGGTCACAACATAAACATTTGAATGTGATTGAGGATAGTTTTAATGGTTTTGCCATCCCCATAAGAAACATCGCAATTTGAGGATATACTCACTTCTAGTGAGTGACGCCTCTAATGTGAGATGGGACCTTCGGTTGAATACGCTCCAAGTAAGAATCTAAAAGAATTTCTTTATTTGAATCACCCCTACTCTTTAAAGTTGTTTTAAAAGTTGTTTCTTCAACTCTAAAATGTTATAAAACACAGAATTGATTCAATATTATTACAAAAAATAGAATTGTACCTCTTCTAAATACTTATTATATAATTATGTTTTGATTAAAATCCTATTATAACAATTTGGCACTGGCTTTAAAGATAGTGGTGTTTAGATTGTGGTTGGTTTGAAGGTATCTTTACAAACTGGCGTTGGTTTGAAGTAGTGTTTGCATTAAAAATTAAAAATTAAATAATGATATATTCATTTAAATATATATATATATATATATATTCATAATATCGAAAGCTCTACATACTTTTCAAGGAAGTGGAATTAAATATTAGCCACAAAGGTTTTCCAAATTTAAATTAAGAATATTTATGTTGGAAGTTTTGCAATTTTTCCACTAATGATTTGACAGCATCTCTAAAGTTGAGTTGATCATGATGTACTTGAATCAGGGACCGTTGACCCTGTAATTGTCCCTGTGACTTGCTGGTTGGACCGAATAGAACCGTAGGGAAATCTTCAAGGTCTAGTGCGCGTCATTCTGGTCTGTATTCATTCCAACAATAATATTGTCGCCATCAAATAGTTTTAAACGTTAAAAAAAATAGATCTATGAAGGTGAATATGTACATTTTCCTCTCTAATGACCCCGGGGGAACCGTGGTTTGTATTCCGGACTGGTGCATAAGATAATGATTGGTTTTTTACCACACTCTGATTTTTACCATCTTCTTTTTAGTTTAGGTGCTTTTTTTTCAGATTAAATATTTAATGTCCTTTGTGTTAAATGTTTATGTAGTACTAGACGTTTTTAGAAGTAAAAGATATCCTCCTATTACTGTCAAACATTTGGTCAATAACTGTCCTTTCTTCTAGAACAAATTGTTTGCATACTAAGCTTTCAGGTATGCGGGAATGAATCCATTTTTTATTAATGAGCCATTGGTTTCAAAAATTACTTTCTCTTTAACCCTTTTGCCCTCTCTTAAACTCCCTTAAGTATACTACTTTCCCGAGCGTTCCCTATTTTATAGTTTCTCACTCTTTCTACTCTATTTTATTTGTTCTAACCACCTCACTACTCATTCACTTTACCTTCCCTACTCTTTCTCTATCTTCCCCCTTACACTACCCTTCTTTCCAACTTGTTCTCGATTCTTTTCAACTCACACCACTTCCTTTCTTCATCGCTTTGCCGCTGCTTTGGAAAGACAGCATAGAGAGAGAATGATTTAAGTGCTAGAGGGATTCTGGCTTTTATATTTATTAATTTTATTTCCCATTTTATTGTTTAGTATTTATTTCCTTTCAATTGTCTGGCTATCCTACATATCATCACTTCTGTACAGTCAACATTTCCTCACTCCATGCGTCCTCTCTCCCTCCATATCTCCCTCTCCCACCCCGCCTTCCTCTCTATTTCCCATCACGCCTTTCCCCCTACCTCCCACATAGCCTCGCACCACACCTTGCATCTCCTCCACCTAGCCTCTCACCACCCCACCCAAATAGCCTATCGCCTACCTCCCACATAGCCTCGCACCACACCTTGCATCTCCTCCACCTAGCCTCTCACCACCCCACCCAAATAGCCTATCGCCCGCCCCCCACGTAGCCTCTCCGATATCTTGTCTCTATCCCTCACATAGCCTCCTCTCCACACCATTTTTCCTCCCACGTATCATTCCCTCCACATAATTCCTCTCCCTTACTNTGAACCCTCTCCCACCCATAGCCTCCAGACCCGACCCCATATAGCCTTTAATATACAAACCGGAACTATGAATGCGTAATTTTTATTGAAATATACATTTTGCTTTAAGTGGGTTGCGTGGTCTAAAGAAAACTATAGTTAGTTCTAGTTTGTCAAGATATATATTTTAAATTGTCCATTAATAAACTTTACCAGTTCTCAAATGCGAATATTTACACACTATTAATAATATTTAAATATGAGTGTCAACGTGAGATCTGTACGAACTGTAAAATGACACGTTTTACTCATAGAGAAGTCTTGGTAAGTGACCACAGCAGATTTTCAACGACTAGAAAAAATATCCCTATCTTTGGCCAACGTTCTAACTAGCCCAGATAGCGTGTGTTCAGCAAATAATAAATAATGTCTGACATTCATTTCGGTCGGTAATTCTTTATTTTTATCCTTTTTTTAGTTTGTGTACCGCGTTTTTACTACCCATCCAGACCATCCCCATGACCACACTAATGGGGGAAAGGAGGAGGAGGGTGTAATTGATAGGAATCGTACCCACATTTAAGTGGAGGGAGACTAGAAACTTATTTAGTTTAAACTATTCTAAGTAGATAGGTCGGAATTTGAATCTCTTCAACACTAGCGAACCAGACAAGACGAGACTGATGCCTTAGTCTACGTGCCCACTATTATTAGTATTACAATGTCTCTTGTATCTTGTATTAGCCATTTATAATATAGTACATATATAATTTGATCCAAGGTGGCCAACCCTGTCACCAATCGCCACATGTGGCGAATAGGCCTTAAATGAGTGGCGGGTTTGAATAGTAAAATAAACTTTTTCCTTACGGCGTGTGATGGTCGTAACTTAATATTTCCGGCATAATTTAGGAAGAATTCAGCATATCTATTTTGGTTAAGATATTGCGCCAATATTTCTGCAACTTGTCAGACAAAAAAAAAATCGTCTTACATTTAATATTTGGATAAATTTCACCGTTTGCGTTTGATATGCAGTTGTAACTGAGTAGTCAAAATGTACAGATTTTGCATAAATTTGTTCAAACGATGTTTGTTTTTATAAATGTTTGATTTAGCAACTTAATTTCTCAATTTTTTACTTCTCATTAGCCACACATGTGACTAAATTGGAAAACGCTTCGCCCGCCTCCTGTCTTTATCATTTGAAATCACATCTGTTTGAATAATTGGAGACCAATAGTGAGGCGTGCTAGAATTCTGTGCTACCGCTTGTAACGGTTTCAAATGAGAGACAATATTTACAGTCAATTCATAAAATGGAGATGTGCTCCAGACCAACTCTTCGTCCACAGAGACACTCGAGATGAAGGAGGTTTGTTACTAATCAGTATTGTGATTGTTTTGAAACAGAAACTGTGCTACCGGGCTATCGAGCACTACTTCATAGCGCTTTGTGTCCATTGCTGGGGGATATTTGTAAGTTTATTTTCTTTCAATGGTTATTTGTTTTTATATATTTTTATTTTAACACATTTTTATTCCCCGATTGATGAACAATTATCACTCTTTATTATATTTTGGTTTGAGGTGATCCTTCTCCGTTTTCAGAACTGTAAAAAAAATTTAAAAAAAATACAAACCAAGATATATGTTTAAAACAGAAGGAGAAGAAGGTGCTTACGATAATGGCTGAACAAGAAAACTATCAACTTACTTTTAAATTCTAGGAAATATACCATTTCTCAAACGATTTGTTTACCACTCGGTAAGAGGGAACCAGCCCAATTTCTCATAGAAGAGTTTACCACCCTTATTGGATATCAAACCCTAGACTCTTTAGATCAGTAAATACTAGGGATTACTCCTTATAATCCCTTAATGATATTCGAGATCACAAATAATAAGACTATTCAAATTTGAATTTGTTTTAGGACTTTTGTATTTTATGCTAACTGGTTTCGGTGGTTAAATGGTTTTAAATGCGCCACTCTCGCCATTGAATGGATTTACAATGGTGGGGGGACAGGGGTTCGAATACTGGTCAGGTGTACTAAAAGGGATTTTTATTAAATGGTTTCTGCTATAGCTTCACGAAAATGCGGTTATTCAATAGGTAAATGTGAAAGAAGCGTCTTACATTGGTTAGTTCATGTTGAGAGTATGAATGAGTATTGAGTGGCAAAGCGAATATATGAAGGTAGAGTGTATGGATCAAAAGGAAGAGGCGGACCATGTAAGACGTGGATGAATGTTATAGACGAATGTGTGAAAAAGAGAAACATTCATAGTTTTAATAATAAAAGAGAATGCATGACTCGGTGTATGGATGTTGTTGAAGTGAATGGTTTATGTGTAGGACGAAAAGCCTGAAAACGGCCAATGGACGGATTTTTTGTTAATACTAGGACTGGACGTTTTAAAATGACCACCAAAGTTTGAAGTTCTATTAAATTTCGGGCTTTGGTCATCTCTGAACAGCCAAACCTAGGATTGTTCAATTACTAAACGACCAAAGTTGAAAATACAGTCTTTAGGTTAGGTTAGGCTTCGAAAAATAAATATGGTCACGTGGTCTTGAGCATTTAAAATAAATTTGTAATCTCTGTTCGATTCTGTTTACATATCGATGATATCCACTTGCCCTCTTGAATTCACGTGGCTGCTCAAAATTGAGCGCGTATCTTCTACCCTGTCTGGTCTTGGGGCTATGGTCATTTTAAAACGTCAAATCCTAGGATTGAACAAACAATTAGTCCATGTGGAGAAAGTTAGTGAGGATGGATAGAGAACGGAACTGTTTTTTTTTAAGATTTATGGCAGTTTCTTGCATACCCCGTAAGGGAGCGGCGTGATTAGGAAACATGTTTTTGTGTATGTATGTATTTATGTATGTGTGTATGTGTGTATGTATGTATGTATGTGTGTATGTATGTATATATGTATGTATGTATGTATGTATGTGTGTATGTGTGTATGTGTGTATGTGTGTATGTGTGTATGTGTGTATGTGTGTATGTGTGTATGTGTGTATGTGTGTATGTGTGTATGTGTGTATGTATGTATGTATGTATGTATGTATGTATGTATGTGTCTATCGCCTCTAAATTCAACCTTCCTCATCATTAAAACATTAGCATTATTACTACATATTCGTGTGTAGCCCTGACGGGTATTAAAACTTAGCCTATTGTAAAAAAGAAAGAAAAAATGTATTATGTGTAGGCCTATGGATATTTTTCTTCCTCCTAGGCTTATTTATACATTATCAATCCCCACGGCGTTGCCCGTGACCCACTGGGGTATAACAAATATATAAGCTCCTCCCCCATATCTCTTAAACGTAACTCTAAGCCGAATAAAATATATTTTCTTTAAAAAATGTTAAAAATATCCTAATAAAAAGCTAATTAAAAATTTAAAAACCCAGCTTCGAGGTTCACTCGGACTACCTTCCGTCCACCCATTTTAAAAATTTCAGATCTCTGCGTGTCGTTGATTTGGCTGGGAATCGAACACAAACACAAACACACACACACACAGGCAAACAAACACTTCCTTTTATTACTATAGGAAATTATAATTAAAGTCCATTCACCGTAGGAATTGTTTTCTGAAAGGCCATTTTCCCTACCAGAAATTTATTATATAGAGTATACCTACTTATATGACAATTTGAAGTGTCTAATAATTATAGTTACGGAAATAAGGCAACTTTAAAGCGAGAATATAAATCCTCTTTATTACCTATCCCGTGGAAATTTAAAAAAATCCGACCTTATTCCTTGTCTACATCATAAAGGGAACTTCTGTGCAGAATTTCTGGTTTCTATGTCCAAGGGTTTGGGCTGGGCGTTGATGAGTCAGTCAGTGAGTCAGGAATTTTCTTTTTATATATCGATTATATATATTTATATGTTTTTTACTTCAAATATTTTGATTCAAACCCTCTATTTGTAGTCAAATTGAATATTATAATTACTAAATAATTGTGTTTAAGCCAGCCATAGTGAATCCATCTCGCTGTCGCCCGAGTCGAAGGGTCTGGCGACAACTTGTAAACTTGTGTGAACACCTCTCCAGGGCGGTGGAACAAAGGCTCGTAAAGGAATCATTGACACTCTTAAAATGTATAGTTATGATTATAAACAGTATAATAATTATAATAATAATAATAAGTGGTGCTCACCTGCCCGGAACGCGATCCCGGGATTCCTTCCGGCGTGAAACTTGGGCCGGCGGTACCGGTTTCGCTTACATAAACATTAATTTAAATCACCTTGTCACCAAATGGAAATCCCCTTCCTATAAATCCCTCTCTCTCTCTCTTTTTCAGAATAAAAGTTCCTTGAGCGGAGGTCGTTGTGCACGCGAGTGTTTACTGCACGTAATTACACGTATTACACCAGTTTCATTGTGTACTGTACAATTAGAGAGGAATATACACGGCCCTGCCGTGGTCGAGAGCGATCTTGTGATGCTCTGTCCAGGTCCTCGTAGGGCTTACTGTGGTCAGAAACAGGTTTGCCACACTTACAAATTTGTTTTTATTAAATTTTAAGTATTTAACATGCACTTTCTGAACCGACTGATTATATCAGCACACGAGATTTTCTATGAGATAGAGCGAAATGGCCTACCAATTTTGCCGGGAAAGCTATTATCAAATGCCTTCCAGCGTTATTTTACATGCCACAACTGACATGGAACCGACGGATTAACTTTCTCTACGAAGGAAGTTGTGCTACGGATTTTTATCCCTCAGGAAACTCCGTTGACCCCAGCTGTGTTCGAACCCACGAACATCGGGTCCTGAGGCGATCACTTTACCCTGGGACTACCGAGGTCGACTAAAGGCTCAATAAAGTAGGACATTGGGTCTTTGGGAATCACGGCACGAGTGTTACCTTCCCCCTGTCATCACGGCACGAGTGTTACCTTCCCACTGTCATCACGACACGAGTGTTACCTTCCCACTGTCATCACGACACGAGTGTTACCTTCCCCCTGTCATCACGACACGAGTGTTACCTTCCCCCTGTCATCACGACACGAGTGTTACCTTCCCCCTGTCATCACGACACGAGTGTTACCTTCCCCCTGTCATCACGACACGAGTGTTACCTTCCCCCTGTCATCACGACACGAGTGTTACCTTCCCCCTGTCATCACGACACGAGTGTTACCTTCCCCCTGTCATCACGACACGAGTGTTACCTTCCCCCTGTCATCACGACACGAGTGTTACCTTCCCCCTGTCATCACGACACGAGTGTTACCTTCCCCCTGTCATCACGACACGAGTGTTACCTTCCCCCTGTCATCACGACACGAGTGTTACCTTCCCCCTGTCATCACGACACGAGTGTTACCTTCCCCCTGTCATCACGACACGAGTGTTACCTTCCCCCTGTCATCACGACACGAGTGTTACCTTCCCCCTGTCATCACGACACGAGTGTTACCTTCCCCCTGTCATCACGACACGAGTGTTACCTTCCCCCTGTCATCACGACACGAGTGTTACCTTCCCCCTGTCATCACGACACGAGTGTTACCTTCCCCCTGTTATCACGACACGAGTGTTACCTTCCCCCTGTCATCACGACACGAGTGTTACCTTCCCCCTGTTATCACGACACGAGTGTTACCTTCCCCCTGTTATCACGACACGAGTGTTACCTTCCCCCTGTTATCACGACACGAGTGTTACCTTCCCCCTGTTATCACGACACGAGTGTTACCTTCCCCCTGTTATCACGACACGAGTGTTACCTTCCCCCTGTCATCACGACACGAGTGTTACGTTCCCCCTGTCATCACGACACGAGTGTTACCTTAACCCTCTCATCCCCGACTACATGGGATGGAATGTGAATTTGGGAAAGTATTTGAGATATTAGTTTTAACAACAGTTAAAGTATTTCTTATAAAACATTATCTTACGTTTCTAAGAACACATTTTTATCATCTTCTCCCCCTCCCCTCCTCTCTCCTCGCAACAAACGGTTCGCGCAACCAGGTCATATATCTCCTCATCAAACTTGTACTATCCTGTTTAAAACATCTACTACATAATTCCGTACTAGTCAATTTTTTTTATGAAAAATGAGATTGTATTCCTCTAAACTTGGATCTAAGCTGTCCGGAAAAATGGGACTTGATTCTGGAAAACTTGGAAAACTCGGGGGATTGTGTTAATAAAATGGTGGCAACACTGGCTAGTTACAGATCTGGCTTGAACATGGAGGAGGACGTGTGACAAACCTTGTCAGGAGGTTCTTGGTGCCAGCAGCCCTGTGCTCGTGTATGCTTAGCACTAATCCATCGTAAGTTTCACGGTCCAAGGTGTCAGTCTCACAATGGTCTTGAATACAGCTTACACGGAGTTTGGGGTTGTTATTTATAATTGTGGTACTGTATTTCTAGCCTCTTATCACGCTAATGTGGGTGCACTGATTTTTAGCCAACCCTACTTCTTGTATTAAACTTTTAATTGAATTAAATGTGATAATTTAAAAACACAGAAAAAACAACCAAACAAACTGATTCTTGCCGTCCATGAAAAAAAACATATTTCCACCCATTTACTTGTTGCAATGCTCGCTAAACTCTAAGAGTAAGTCTTTGTTTTTATGCATCTTACTATTTTCATTTATTTAAGTTATTTAACGTGCACTTTCTAAACCAACTGATGTATCAGCACACGATATATAAATTAGCTTAAGCCTGTAACAGACACAACATCCACCCCCGGCCGTTAATTCTTCACTGTGTAAGCGGGAACCCACATTTAACCGATGATTCATTTATCGCCCATGCCAGAAATCTAACCCAGGACCCTCAGCTTGGTACACAGACACGCTAACGACTGCACTAAGGTGTCAGACATACATATTACAGCTATAGTAGGATTTTATAGCAAAAGGAACACCTGCAAAGCACATGATATGGCGTATTAATACATGAAAATTATTTTAGGAGGCCTATATTTTTAATTGTAAAAAACAAATGTCTTCCTGTCTAAATCTGACTGTACGTTAGTTAAGCTATGGGGCTTGCAAACAACTGGTCATCTCGTGGCGGAATGGTTAGAACAATATACTTCAGTTCAAGGGAATCCTTGTTTAACTCCCGGTTGTGTACAAATACGATTTTTATTATTGAATACTGGTGTATCCCGCTCTTAAATGAGTAAATATCACTGCGGCTAAGTAACAGTAAAACTTTTAATTCGAGGTCGAAGTAATATCTAAAAAGAATCCTAAATGTCCTAAATTTTGAATTAACCATTTTCATGAGTTAATTTATCCAGGCAGCTAGTACACGATAAATCAACAACCTCAAAATATGCTACATATAATACCACACATTTATATAATTTATGTAACACACATTCATAATAAATACATACATAAAAAACCGAGAAAAATCAAACACAAAATAGAAACATTTGGAGAAATTATCAGACAAAAATTGTAGACTTAAATGAGAATTGATGAAAGCCGAGCCAACAACATATCCCCTATATTAGGCAACCCGCTCGCCTCTGGTGCATAATTCCCAGCTTTCTTATTTACTGTGTGTCAATAGGCTAGCTCTCTTTGGTTGACATTCTACGAGTATGGGCTCGTCTAATATTGATCGTTAAGTTAGGTTTGAAATGAGTAGGAAACCTAGAAAAAATTAACAATAGATAGGCTTCAAATTATACAAATATTTCCTTACAAACTTAGAATTGAATGTTATTTTTTTACCATTGATTCAAGTAAGAATTTCATGAGGAATCATGGCGGGTTCGAACTATCCAATTTTTAAAATTAACCAATGTCGAATTAAGAATCAAATAGCCTAAACTATTATTTATGCTTTTATTGAGAATTGCCGCATCCAGATATCATATTGTGAAAATTGAAAAATTACACCTGGACACGGGAATCGAACCCGAGACCTTTGGCTTAGTACGACAATGAACCTACCACTGAGCTATCCAGGAATCGTCCCGTGCCCAGGGTTACTCTTCACTCATATTTTAAGGCAGAGTCTATGATGGACGTGCAGAAATCGTCTGCTACAAATGTGTGATTTATTAAGATCACGAGTTATCAGACAACAGAGCTACCTTCGACTCGGTAGTTGGCTTTTTGCTGCCACATTTACAATTATTATAATTGTAAGGGATTGGATATTTAATACTCAAATAGCCAGAGCTATTATTTATGCTTTTAGTGAGGAATACTCCATCTAGATATCATATTCATATGAGTGAAGAATGACCCCAAGTACGGGACGATTCCTGGATTGCTCAGTGGTTAAAGCATTGGAGTACTAAGCCAAAGGTCCTGGGTTCGATTCTCATGTCCGGGTGTCATTTTTAAACTTTCAGAATATAATGTCGAATTAGCCGATTCACACTCTATTATTCAGTTCATAGCACTAGGAAGTTAATTTGTAATTCGCACGGATCTAATTTGTCTGTTTTTGAAAAGTGCAGTTCAAATGTTTTAATAACATACTTATTAATCTAAAATGTTTTCCAAACAAATGGATTTAGAGACCTAGGAACTTGGTTTAGGTTCAGTAAACGCTTAATTCTTATTTTATCATAAGATGCTTATTGTTAGGCACGTGCAATATTTGTCCAGGTGAATCTTTTGCGAGGAAACAAACATGCTACCATAGAGATATTCTGTCAAGGTGAATCTTCTGCTAGGAAACAAACATGGTACCATAGAGAGATTCTGTCAAGGTGAATCTTCTGCTAGGAAACAAACGTGCTACCATAGAGAGATTCTGTCAAGGTGAATCTTCTGCGCAGTCCTTTACACGTTTACTGGCGTTGCTCCCTTGGTATGGCTAATTTACGTAATAGGGCGCCTCGTGAATAATTTGGTACCAGTCCAGTATGTGGCTTAGCAGATATGACGAGGTTTCTCGTTGCCTTGCCACAAGTGGGCAGTGACGTCATAGTCACTGTAGCATGAAGACAGTGGCGGCTTCCGGTGCGCGCACACACACACATATACATATGCACCATTTCAACTAGGTTTATTTAAATTCTCTGAAGAGCAATGACCTTAATGATCAAATTATGAACATCAACAAGACCATAACAAATGAGGCGTGGGGCTTGGCTTGTTTGAAGGTGTGACATGTTACAAAAAATGAAATCTATAGGCTAAAAGTGGATAACGCTATTTAATCGGACCTCTTTAACTGCCAATAGGCACGTCAATAATTAATGCGCGTTTCCTCTATTTAAAATGTATTAATAATACCCGAAGATTCTAAATATGCAACATAAAAATATATATTCATCCTTTTAAGTTAAGGGATAGACACATAAATATAAACTTCCTTCAGTAAACACTCTCTCAAAATAACATGGAAGATGCCAATGATCATCAGCTGTGAGTGTTTGTGGCAGTGGGTTGAACATAATTAGGTAATATTATTATTATTATTATTACGCCCATTAAATAACGAGCGGTGAGCATTCACTTGAATTATGAAATGTTTCTTGATGGCCCCATGCTTAGAGAACCAGAAAAACACTTTTTTGTTCCTCGATAAAACGGGAAAATACAGGAAATTTCATAAAATCTAATCAAAGCACTGGAATATCTGTTAATTTTGTAAAAAAAGGGGGGGTAGATCTCTGAATATAATAGGGTGTATTGAAGATTTAAGCACTCTGGTCCAAACATGGCTTATTCACCATAGATCATTAGGTTGAGAAATGACTAAATATTATATTTCTCCATTTAACTTAAATCGTCGTGATTTAAACACCAGTGACATGTCTTCATACTCATTTGAAATGTAATCACTTTTATACTTCAAACTAAGTTTGAACCCTCCTTAGCAAAATTAAACCACAATAGGAGGTCCAAATGAATAACATCAAAAAAAGGGCAATAGGAGTGAGTAGCTGGAGTTCTTGTTTTGAATGTCTGAGTATAAACATTCGAAACTCTGAGCACGCAACTCACACCGGTTGCGGGAACGATATGTTGGCAGTAGTCCTCAAAGAAAAGTATATATATGTATATATATATATATATATATATATGTATATGTGTACTCACAAAGAAAAAGATAACACACACATATGACCTAAGGGTATTATCTCTATTTCTAGCATTAAATAAAACTTGAAGATGCATTGTTCGTATTTATTCATAAATAACATAAGTAAATATATAAGTATAATAATATGAATAAGTTTGAATATCATATAGAGATAGTAATAAATCATAATGATCGTCGAGTTGGCAAACAAATCGTATTCTGTAAGATTTAGAATGATTGATGTAAACAAAATCAAAGTTAAATGCAGATCTACACTCAAAACAGCTGAATCAGAAAATAACAATGATAACTAAATCATTTCTGTCCGCACGGAACAAACTAGTATAGTTACGTGACCCTCGTAAACAAATATCAATTACAAAATCTATCTTCATTATTTACAAAGGTGAGTTCTCAAACCTCCATCATCTTTTCTAAATCCTCTACACACATTCCCATTATACACAAAATCCTAACTAAATTGCACAATCATAATAAGGCCAATATATATTCTAAAGAATAGATTTTAAACTACCAGTGAAACTTGTTTTTGTTATATTTATAGACTTGACCCTTCCGCCCCCCCCCCCCCCCGCATTATTATTTTCAACACACATATTGAAGAATCATCATAGACTACCATAAAATATGAGTGACTATCGACATTTTTATGAGGAATAAATTAA
>CABFOV010008646.1:0-13992 GCA_902141375.1 Timema poppense
GAACCTCATGAATGTATGATAGACATGCTGAGATTGGCACAGAACCTCCTGACTGTGTGACAGACACACTAAGCTTGGCACAAAGTCTACAGACTCTGTGATAGACACACTAATATTGGCACAAAACCTCATTAATGTATGATAGACATGATGAGATTGATACAGAACCTCCTGACTGTGTGATAGACACACTAAGCTTGGCACAGAACCTCATGAATATATGATAGACATGCTGAGATTGGCACAGAACCTCCTGACTGTGTGATAGACACACTGAACTTGGCACAGAACCTCATGAATATATATGATAGACATGATGAGATTGGCACAGAACAAATTGGCTGTATGATGAACATGCTGAGCTTGGCACAGAACCGTGGTGTGACGCTCCAGATTACAGTCTCCCTTCAGTGAAGTCATTAATCTTTTATTCAAACTGTGAACTAGCAAAGTGTTTTGCAAAGTTTTTGTTGCATGTTGTGGTAGCTCCGTGAAATGTGCTAAAAAATTCGGGGACAACGCGGAAGTTAATTTCGGAAAGTGGTACGATCAGGGAAGAAAGTGTTCGGGTATCCATGTGAGAGGTTGTGAGATTGTAGCTTGAAACCAGGGTGAGTTATAAACGTTTTCCTATTACTAAACAATTATAATAAAAATACAACAATAATTCTTATATCATAAAAAACATATACATTTTTTCACTAATTTTGATAAAAGTTTGAATCCGTAACCCAAAGGGTTCATAAGTTACAAAACAATCTAATTTAAAGGGTACTGGGTCATTGCGACCTTAGTGTAAATGTCCATTGCAAAACACGTGGTGAGCTAGAGAAGATAAGAGTCAGGTCAACTAACTAATAGATCACTAAACGGTTCAGTAATAGCCACAGTTTAAGATTAGAACACCTATAGATAATCGAGAGCCTTCAGTTATCAAGAAACCAGGGGCTTGAAAAAACTTCTGGTTATAAAACAGAGGTAGGGAGGTGACTGGTTAGGGTCATAGAGTATATTCCGTCCTCTGAGCCCGAGGATGAAGTACAATATGTGGTGACAGAAGAAAAGAAGGACGTAAGCCAGTGGATGATAGCGATGAATGAGTTCATCAATGAGCTTTTACAAGAGAGAAAGGTGGGCGCGGGGGTTGCCATACGTTGAAATTGGAGGTTACCAATTTGTTGTTGGTCATCGCGAACCTAGAGGGGCGGTCCATAAGCTTACTTTGGAGAATACAAGTTTCAGGGGAAAAGAGAAGAAGATTAGACAAGGCGTTGAAGAAAGAAGACCAATGTTCGCCCAGATCGTCACCACTGAGGCAACAGGTGAACCGCATGCCAAGATGACTTCGGCACAGTGGATCAACAGAGAGATGGGAAACAAAACAAGGGAAATTTTCATCTCATCCATGAAAGGGAACGATACGAAGGATATACAAGTAACGTTAATGTCCAAGCTTAATCCTGCCAAAGATAATATCCGGATCAGGTCTATTCGGCCAGCAGGGAAAATGGTTGTAATAGAGAGCGAGGACAGTGAGGACACAGAAAAGATCTAAAAAGGGATCCAAGCACTCGAGGGCCTCAAGTGTGAAGATCTGAGGAAGAGACGACAACTCGTTACTATATTAGACGCACCATCGGACATGACAGTGGAGGAATTGGCAAAGATGGTTTATAAACAAAACCTAGAGGGCAGAGTCCCCTAGGTTCAAAAAAGGAATGAGAGAGAGGTGGGTCACCAACCGTGTGGTGGAGGTATTCACAAGCGTCTGGAACCTACTTGTTGTACCCCGTGTCTACTTACGTTTCAGTAGCATCTCAGTGAAGGACTACTTAATCATTACGAGACGCAACAGATGCCGGGATTTAGGGCATAGGGTGAAATTATGCGCTAAAACGGAGTCTGTATGTACCCACTGCGGGAAGGTGCTACACGAACACAAGTAGTTTAAGAAGAGCTCTAAGAGGTGTATACCATGAGGTAATAGAGGAAAATATAAGTGTAAGCATCCTAACACCAGAGAATTCTCCTCATACCAACTGATTTTAGAAAGACAGACACAGAGTACAGACTATGATGAGTAACGGTATAAGGGCTCTAATGATGGTGCTACAAAAAAATATGGAAAGACTAAATGAGATAGATGTGGGCAGACACAATAGGGGAAGTAGAGGTAAGTTTAGTAACGAAAATAAGAATTCCCCCTCAAGAAGGAAGAGGAATATAAGGAGAGAAGAAAGGTATGGAGAAGGCAAATCTGAGGTGGAGATAAGCACCCAACCGAAACAACAGGTAATGGTGAATGTAGAGGTAGAGACAGCTGAGGAGGTAACTTTAACTTTAACTTCAACTTCAACTGTGGAAGAGTATAAGCATAAGCTCCGGAGCATCAAGAGGTGGAAGTTTAGGAAAAAAGGACCGGTTATAATACATAATAGAGTTATCGAAGCTGAGGAGGAACAAAAGGTAGAAACAGGTAAAGATCAGCACCCTTTGAAGCCACTAAAAGCGTCAGCTGAGAGAGAGATAAAACGTAGCGGATGGGAATGAGGGGAAGGAAATAGAGAAAAAGAAGAGAATAAACTGTAGGATGTGGTAGATCTTGGTCAGATATACAATCAATTTGAGAAGACTCTAGAGCTGACAAGGCTGGAAGAGCATCAAGCCCTCCACCTGGCCATGAGACACATAATAAGAAATAGCCATGAGAAAGGTCACTCTGTTGCTTTCACCACCCCAAAGGCCTTGGAAAGAATACAACTCAAGGTCATGAACCTACCTATGGAGGTGGGAAAACTACTGGAAATAATTCACAAGGTATTCGAACAAGGCATGGAAGTCTCAATGTAGTGGAGATTTACCAGCATTTTGTAAAGGCAAACGATCGCATATCATTTGACTCGAAGGAAGCTTGACCCAAATTTTAGGTTTTTACACATAAACCATAATGGCTACAGTTGACAAATTAAAGATTGGTTAATTGAAAGCTATGTGGAGTGCAGCGGTATTGGATGAGATCAGGAAGATGTTGGAGGATCTGTAGCTAGGCATAGTCTGTCTGCAGGAACCATATAGTACCTGAGGCGGAAAGATACCACAGATGTCAGTGAATGCAAGAATATTAGTATCTGAGAATTCACAAATGAGTGCAGTAGTGGTATTGACTAAGCATTTAAAGATCACAAGCGATAATCAATTATGCAATGAGAGCGTTACTTGTGTTGAGCTAAGATCGAGAATAGGCACAGTTATTCTCGTCAATAAGTACTTCTAAGTACTTCCAGTATAGAGAAGCTATATAAATATATTTAGGAATATTTGAGGCAGCAAATAACGTCTATGGAGGGACTCCTGTTATTTACATAGCAGATACGAATTCTAGGTTACCCCTGTGGTTCAGCGATGTGTGGAGGAGAGCGGATGGAAAGAAATGAGGATATTATGCATATAAGAGGGTAGAGAAATTGAAGGAAATAATTGCGGTGAGAAGACTCATAGTATCGAACCTACCGGGGAATACACCAACATACCAAGGAAGAGCTGGGACAAGTTTTAACATAGACGTGACACTTCAAAATCAAGAAGCTGTGGAAATGGTTGCTAACTGGAAAGTTCTGGATGGAGTGACAATCAGTGACCATAATTTGATAACCTTTGAAATTGAAATAGAAGGTAGAAGGCTAGAGCAGATAGAAACGGAGAAAAGATTGAGATAAAACATAAGGAAGGCAAACTGGGACAGGCTAAGGGGGCTGCTGGCACTGCCACCTTAAGTTGCTGAAGGGTCAAATGTCATTATCACCACCAAGGAATTTACTAGGTCAGTTCAGAAAGCTATGAGGGCATCCATCCCAATGGTAAAGGATACATTGGATATAAACAATCGACCATGGAACGAACGACTTGGTAGACTCTCAAAGGTAGATGAGGGCAGCACGAAGGAGATATCAGAGGTATATAAATCCTGCTAGTCACAGACTGCTCCTCAATGGGTATAGTCGGAAAAAAGAAGAGTTTTAATCCACCCTGGTGACAGTGAAGAGAGAAATCTGGGAGCGATGTGTGCAGGAGGAATTGAGAAGTAATGAATAGGGAATACCGTTCCAGATAGCTATAGGAAAGGTAAGACCCGACGCTTATCTCGATACTAAGGAAGCCTGGGAGAGAATTGACATCCAACTGGGAAGAATCAGTGAGCCTGCTATTAGACACCCTACTTCTAGACGAAGATAGAAAAGACGACGAAGGACAAATGATAGATATACAGGACATGATGGGTAATTGAAACAGTTATGAGGCGACAGATCCGGTAACCCAGGATGAGGTAATAGGTAATAAGACGTGTGGCTGAAATGAAAAAGAAGAAGGCACCTGGACCACATGGAACCAGGGTGGAAGCCCTTAAACAGATCAGCGAGCAGATAGCACACTTCTTAATTAGAATATGAATGATTGCGTGGTTCAGGACCACGTACCAAACATATGGAAGCAAAGTGAGGTGGTTATCCTGAGAAAGGGAGAGGATAATGTCCCTCAACTCCGGAAATCGCACAGACCGATTTGTCTCTTAAGTATATGCAGAATATTGGAAGAAAATATCGTGTGCGATATATTGCAATAGCATAAAGAGGCTGGGGGTTTGCTTCAACAAAAGTACGGTTTCAGGAGGGGCCGGTCTACGGAGGACGCTCTCTGTGAGGCCACGAGTCTTGTAGATACAACTTGCGGTGGCCAGCGTTACTCGGGAGGTTGAGAGAGCCTAGATGTCCAAGGAACCTCTACAGGAGTATTATGGACTACTGTAGGGGATGATACATGAACCTGATATGTCCACGAATGACGGTAAGCAACAAATTTATGAAAAGATATCCTCAGGGGTCGGTCTGTGGGCCGATCTTTTGGGATGTAGCACTTAAACCTGGTTTAGTGAAGATCAAGCCACCCCCTTAAATGGCTGAAATGGTTGCCTTTGCGGACGATATACTCATAATATTTGAAGCAACATTTATAAGAGAATTAGAAACCAAGAGCGACGCAGTTCTCACTGGGTTTAACTGTTGCTGTAAAAAGGTAAAACTGAGTTTGGCTCCTACAAAGACAACTTACGTGCTATTCAGAGAGTTACTCAAGAGAAACCTGAGGGTTAGGATTGACGGACAGACAATAATACGAAGCAAGGATGTTAGATACCCGGGTGTGATGCTGGATGAGAAGCGCGAGTTCATCACACACGTGAAGAACGCATGTGTAAAAGCTTTGAGAGCTATAAATAAGCTCATCAGCATAGGGCAGGGCAGATTTATACTGCCTATGAGGCTGATCAGATTGTATCACCATGCTATATTGTTCTCCACTGTGGGCTATGGGGCCAACGTGTGGGCTTATTGGCTCAGACAGGTCAGAATCAAAAGTAAAATCACAATACTTCAGAGAAGTGTACTTTTGAGGCTATCTAGAGCGTACAAGACTGTTGCTACAGACGCTTTGTGTGAGCTTTAGGTATCCACCCTTGGACTTATAGGTGAGGAGGAGAGTAGCATTGTATTGGATAAGGAAGGGGAATATGGAGAAAGTGGCTAATCTCACGAGAGCGGAGATAACAACGGGACTTTGGGTCAGGAAATATCTTGAAGAGGAATGGCAATACGAGTGAGAGGGGAGCAAACAGGTGTACGAATGCATAAGATATTTCCAAGCGTCGCTTAACGGTTGGGTATGGAGTACCTGTAGCACTTTTCCAGGTTTGGTACAGTTTATTACTGGGCATGGTCCATATAAGGCCACTCTCTTCGCTAGACGACTGACGGATACCGGAACTTGTGATTGTGGAAGGGAGGTGACGGCAGAACACGTAGTGCTGGGGTGTTTTGAGACGTTGGAAGATAGAATGAACTTACAGATACCGTTGCAAGCGAACACGATTTATCACATAATTCCTGACGTAGACCAATTGAATCTCCTGGATGTAATCATGGATAATGTGTACAAATACGAAAGAGGTAAGTGCATAACTGCAATGCAAAATAGAGGACAAAATAGACTGGACAACTTAAGACAAGGGTACAGAATGGAGAGCGACAGTGATATGACAGAAGACAGTGACGTTACAACAGATATGGATGATACATAATGGTACGGCATGACTAAGTCAATAGGTGTGACAAATACAAACTGGATTATCGGCTGGCAAGGTAGAATGTGGTGGGGATCTCCAGGCAAACCGGAGCCTAGCTGAGGGAAGGTGTGCTCTCTAGATTCCAGTAGTGTGAAATGCTGACCAACTGGAGGTAGCCTTGATACCAAATAGTGAATACAAGAGAACAACATCTTCAGACCGCATAATAAACCCCTCACCCATATGATCCAACCCACTTGGTGACAAATGTTTGATGCTGGACTGGAGCTGTCGGGCATCTGGTCTGTCCACCAATCCATCAAAGGGTTGCTTTCAGTTCAGAAAATTGATCGGTGATAGCTGAAAGACCCTGCAGCCAACTATAAGAAGGAATTTACTTATGTTAAGTTAGTATTAAGTAGTTTTGTAAATCTTTAGGTTGTCCATAGGTGGTGATATTGTAGATAGTAAGTGGAGTGAAATCTCCAATAGGGTGCTTCTCCAGGTGGTGGATAGGAGGGTACCCGCCCCCATTGGGGCTCTCGCCTATCTGGGGACTATTAAATCCAGAGTGCGGTGGGACAACCAGTGGGGCAGGCCACCGAGGACGTAATATATCCGGGGTGGACCAACTAGTAGGATAGGTATAAGAAAGAAGGACAAACATGACATTTAGATTTAGGAGCTTGTACCAAACTTATAATTGTATTTTAAAAAGAAAATATCTAAAATATGTAATGTCAATTCAAGATGTAGATCTATGTCCCGAGCTACATGCTAGGAATCGGAATAGATTGTCTAAATAAATAAATATCCCCAGATGAAATGTTTCGCTCTTTTGTTTATGATACCCCAATTTTACAACCTGAGGACCATAAGAGCGTTCCTCTCACGTGTATTGTAGCACGTATTCCTTGTATTGTATTTAAAACATTCAATCCCGTGCTCCACGTCTTACTAACTCGTCCGATCTGTGATGATGAAGGTAAGTTTTAGAGGAAGTGGATTAGTTTTTTTTAAACAGAGAGTTAAAAACCATCAATTAAAAACCCTTTTGTACCCGACCAGGATTTAAACCCCAACCTTCATGTCAAAGGCAAACAAGACAAGAGAATACTTACTGAATTCTTTGTACGCGTGCCTAACGTTGAAAGACAAAATTGTAGCTGGATATTTCCGGTATTAACTTCCTTAGGAGAAATTAAACTTAATAGCAAACGTAAAAATGTAAGAAAGTAATATATCAATTTATCAACTCATATCTCTAGTCTCAGGTAGGGCTGCATAGAACCTGTATCTCTGTGAAACTAGCTGGACACCCTAGGGGGGAGAGGTAACAGTTTTTTATATAGCCACTTACTAGTACCTGTCCAGGCTATAGTCCTAATATGATAACTAATCTAATGGGGGGAGGGGGGAAGATTGGGGAAGGAAGCATTTTAGAGGTAGCCTAATCTACTCGTAATTTCGTGGAAGGAAAAGTGGGAAACCATTTAGGAAAAATACCCTCAGTAGACCCATCTGTGATTCAAACCCCAATCGCCCTGTCTTCATCAGGCCAGTATAACACGAGAGTAACACCTTATACTCTTAGAGGTTAGTAAGACGCGGACATTTAAAAAATGAAAAAAAAAATGGATCTACGCTTTTTAAACTGTGCTCTGAGGAGCCGCTGGGCTCCACCATAGTTATATAAGGCTTCGTGAGTCAATTTTAGAATATTATGTATTCATTTTTAACACTATAAAATAGTATAAGAAAATTAGAATTGTCCATTTTTTTAAATTTAAATAAAGGACATTTGCTTAAGACGCAGCCATAACATTTTATGTTTTCGGTTTGTTTTATGCTTTATACTTATAAAATTTAACTATTGCTATTGAATGTTCATAATATTAGTGTCAACATTTTTATCAAGGCTCCAGTATGTATTTTTTCTGGCACAAGGTCTCCTTAGGTCTATAAATTCTGGGAACCCTGCCTTGGACCGTTCGTCCACTGAAGCAGGTATGGGTGGTGGTAGCTGAGAGTGAGCTCTGCCAGGGCATGGAGTCGTAAATTCTTAAGTATTAACTCTTTGTGTCCCTGGCTAAAACTCATTAGAAATCATTTAGCTAGGATATAGAAGTTAGTTAATCAATACAAATAATATAAAAATGATAAATCATTGTTAACCAAAGTTGATTAATTTAAAAATTTTAAACTGCATTTTAAATATTTTTTGGAACCCGGTATCATTCATTACCTGTCCAGACCATTCACACTTAACCACACTAATACCCGATATAATGCGTCACTCTTGCAATAAATTCATACAGCCAATAACGGGGCGATCGGGGCTAAAATCCATGTCGGTTGTACAGAGGATGTTTTTTGCAAAATGGTGGATCACTCACACTCTCTCTATTCACGTGAATTTAACATTATCATCTTTAACACGTATATGTATTTAATTTTTCTTAGCACTGCGTCTTACCATACGCTTGGGCTATATCCTTATGTACTAATTTTATTTTTGGCTTAGGGATTAGTAAGCTTTAATTGAGATGAAGTACAATTGCATTTGTGTGAAATGAGAGTGGAAAACCATTTAGGAAACCCACCATCAGTGAATCCAACCGGGCTCGAACCTTGATCTCCCCATCTTTGGCAGCTTAGTCCAACACGAGATTAGCGCGTTGAATCACGTGGCAATCAAGGTGGGTTATAACTAGTTCATAGACGTATAGCCTGAAAGGGTAGTAGGATGCGGTGCTATAAATGACTACACTAGGATAAAGAAGGTATAGTTCTACAGGAAAGGTGACCTGGTGGTCTCGGGGTAAGGTGTCAGACTTCTGTTCTGGCGGCCGGGGTTCAATCCTCGGTCCCGGTACAGATTTATCTGATTTACAAACCCTTCCTTCACCTCTGACAAGACATCTTGTGAATGTGGGGAATGCCAGGCCTCCACCGTGGTTCGGATTCCACGTTAAACTGTAGGTCCTCCATTTCATCTCACAATCACCCTACCATTACACATTAGCGTAAGTGCGTATAACCCGAACGGGTAGTAAGACGCGGTGCTAATAATAATAATAATAATAATAATAATTTACAGGAAACATCCTTATTTTAATTGAGGGTAAAAATGGTAAAAAATTAAGTAAAATCCACCCTTAGTACACCTAGCCACAGTTCGAGCCCCAACCTCTCCGTCACCGGGGTGTACGACTAGATGAACTTAATACGTTGTGGGCCCAAACCCAGCCAAAATCGACAGATTTTTCTTGAGGGATGAAGATCCGTAGCACAACTTCCTTCGGAGGGGAAGTAAAGCCGTCAGTCCTATGTCGATTGTGGCATGTAGAATAACCCTGGAAGGTATGTAAAAATACTTTTCCTGGCAAAATTGGCAGGCCCTTTCAATCTCGCTCATAGAAATGCTCGTGTGCAAATACAATCAGTTGGCTAAGAAAGTGCGCATTAAATACATCAAATAGATAAATAATAAAGTTGGTTTTAATAGGTATGGTGGTAAAATAAGAAACTTTTCTAGACTTAATAATCTATGAAACTACTATAATAATTATCTCCTATGAGACGCGAGGACGCTATTTAAGCGATATGTTGTTTATTAATATTTCCGAAGCACTAGGTGGTAACACACGTTCTCGGTATTACTTAAAGGTCATGTGAGGTGATATTTGGCCCGACAGTTTGAATATGACTTGGATGTTTTAAACGTCATAAATTGAGCTGATATAAATAAATGAGTGTAATTTGCGAAGCACGTAACTTATTTCGCAGCTAGCAAACATTGGCTAACCTGTAATTTGCGAATATATGATAGGTACGTGTATTTGCTGAGGAAGAAGTTTTGAGGTTGCAACTTATGGGATGTACAGAATAAAGAAGAATTACAGTTAACTAATTGCTTGTATTTTCCTAACCTGTTATTATATATATATATATATATATTAAATTGTTAAGAATAATAATTACAATCAAATATTATGACCAAAAATTTCGTTAACATATTTAAAAAATACTATTAATATTTAACTAATGAAAATTAATATAATAATAAATTCAAGATTTGTAAATAAACATAAGATTTCTACAGTCAAAGTGATCAAAACATGATGTAAACCTTCAGAAAGTTAAAAAGCCAAGTTAAATAACTCTATGGGAGATTAGTTCTTGAATATTGTTGATTGTTATAAACACGTTTTAAAAAATC
Organism: Timema poppense; assembly: GCA_902141375.1. Taxonomy (NCBI): domain Eukaryota; kingdom Metazoa; phylum Arthropoda; class Insecta; order Phasmatodea; family Timematidae; genus Timema; species Timema poppense. The sequence goes on from CABFOV010008646.1 coordinate 10,338, forward strand.
CTAACAATTTCGTAATGGTATAATGTACGAACCTGGATATAGTTCAATTATTTAATTTTTTAAACATATTAGTGATTAACATATTTTTATAACAATAAACAAGTGTTTTCATTTAATTTAGTTATGTGTTATATCTTTAAGTGAACACCTCTGTGCTCTGTGGTCTAGTGGTCAGAGTTCCTGGCTACGGATCTAGAGCTCACACATTCGATCCCCGGTGCTTCCAGAATTTTTGTGGAGCAGTGGGTCTGGAACGGGGTAAACTCAGCCTTGTGAGGACAATAAATGAGAATCTATTTTAATTCAAAATTAGCGGTTCGGGTCTGTAAAACTTAGATTAACAGCCGAAGGGCTCGTTGTGCTGATCATATGCAACTATCTATCATTAGAAGTTGGCACTAGCTTCGTCAACGGATTTTGGTCACTCGGTCGATATGGCCATGGAGTTTAAATGGTTGAGAGTGCCTGTATACATAATATAACGAATAACCTTAGTTTGCTTTGTCTTTCAAAGTGACTGTTGAATAAAGTTGGTCAATAGGTTTTTATTAATTTGTTTAATTATTTGGGGTATTTAACGCACGCTTTTTGGCTAAGCTCATTAATTACAAACTATCTTAATTTGAATTGCATACAAAACACCAAGTATTCCTATGTGGAAAGTGGTAGTCCCAATTTCACAAAGTATAATTTCTTTAGACTTCCACAAATCGAACCTTAAACCCTTTGTTTATTAGACAGATGTGATACCAGCTGTGATACAACATTGAAAAGGTTTGTCAATTATTTTAGTTTAAATTACTTGTTTTTTATTTTGTCATAATACAAATAGTTAGAGCAGGCAAAGAGCATATATATATATATATATATATGAAATAATATATATATATGAAATAATATATATATGAAATAATATACACTGTTACATAAACATTAGTAAAATAGAAACCTTTCTATTCCCTTGAGAACATAACAATTAATTTCACATTTCAAAGCTCTCCCTTAAAAATATAGCCTAAGCTTGTCTACAGCTCAGAAACTATTGGTTTTATAAAAATATATTTCCAATAATAGATGTTTATTTTTAATAGTTCTTCAACTTTACTATGATAGATTATTTCGTATTTTAAATAGTTGCAGAGATATGAAAAAAATTGGAAAATTAGCTTATATAAAATACCCTCAAAGTAATTTTAATGGGGAAATGAATATCTCCATATTGTTTGTAATGATAAACAGTTGCTATATACGAATTTTAATCAAAACCATTAGAGCGTATTTTGAAAAAATCAATTTTTCCTCTTTGTGCGCCTCAGTAAACCTCCCTTAATGTTAGGAATATGTGTCTAATCCCAAAATCTCCTCGGCGGGACCTTATAAAACCGTAGATAACCAATTTTAGCCTGATCGGTAAAATTGTTTCGTCTTTAGGCCAAGTTATAGACATATAGAGCGACAGATGACCATGAAAACCACTTTTTCAGTTTCTAAGGGTCATGAAACGCAAGTTTGAGATTCTTGAACTAAAGTATGTCAAATAGGTGCTCAGTAAAGAAACAATGCTGTATTTATAGAAACACGAACATCATAATGATGAGAATAAAGTGGGCAGTTATTGAAAGTTAATGTATATTAAATATTGAATTAAGGAAGGTTTAATTATACATCTGCTCCTCCTGAACGTGGTGAGACAATGCATGTTCCGCAGCAACTGGTTAGCAAGGCTAATAGTTTCACTTCCTTCAAGACACTATAATTTAGGGTCATTGGAACACCAACCTTAGTAGGTAACGTATAACAAGCGTTCACTTACGAACTCATGTGTATGTTGGCTCAAAAACATAATATCCCTTATTGAAACAAATGTTGGAACTCAAGGTTGAGTAGGTTACAGAGAAAGAAGTATAGTGATTCCCACGACACATCATCCATCATGCTGGCTGTTCTGCTGTAAACAGTTTTATTTTAGCACCACGTCTTACTACCCATTCAAGTTACACGCTTATGTACTAATTATGCTAATTGATTAGGACTTATGAAGGGTATATTTAAAGGAAGTGTACCCGAATTTACGTGGAGTGAGAGTGGAAAATCATTTTGGAAAACCCACTACCAGTACACCCGATCGAGGTTCGAACCTTAAAGGTTTGTGTAGAATAATAAAATGGCACATAAGAAATTAAAAACTAAAAATTCACTCTAAATAATAAATTAAATAAACCAAAAATAAATACACACATTATTTATGAATAAAGAGGTAAACAGGACCTATTATTGTGTATCTTTCATAATGAAAGCAAAAGTAATTGATAGCATTGAAAACAATTGATATAATTGAAATTCCATGTTGCACATGATAAGAGAAGCAGTCACGGTTAGTTTTGGGGCAACACAAAACTGGAATTTTCCTCTCTTCATAACGATATATATCTCATTCCTGCTAGCAGGACAGAACGCACTCATATTTTCAGTAGAAAAAAGTCCTACAGGTAGCATGTTGTGTCCTGCCGGTAGGACGCTGTCATTAAGCTCCCTGTCTTCGGCAGTCTAGTCTACTGTGAGAGTAGAGCGTTAGACCATGTGGGCACCGAAGGAGACAAAAATAGTTGAAGAGGTAGCTTTTTTGTGTGTGTGCAGTACGTATTACTAACTGTCCGGACTATCCGCATATTTACACTATTGGGGTAGGTTTGAAAAAGTATAGTTTACAATAAATGTACCCACATGTGTGCAAAAGGAGGGTAGGCAAACAGTAAGGAAAAACTCCTTTAGTACACTCAGACAAGATCCGAACCCAAATCAACGTCATATTCATCGCCAAATCAGACCAGACAAGTATTGCTCCTAGAATGAGATGGATTACATTCCTTCAGGAATTTATTACGTACTGTACCATCATGGACACTCATCAAGACTCCTAGAAAACCTGCTTTGGTTGCCACATGGTCTAAGGTGTTACTCTCGCAAGAGACTAGACTGCCGATGACTGGAAGATAGGGGTTTGAATGTCGGTAGTTTGTATACAGAGTGGTTTTTCTAAAATGGTTTTCTAGTCTACCTTCACGCAAATGCAGTTACACCTCCTCTAAATTTATCATCTCTCCTCGTACCTAATTCATTAGCCTAATTAGTGCATGCGTACAGCCTGAAGAAGTAGTAATACGCGGTACTAAGAAAAAAAAGTCCTAGAATATCTTTAGTCGCAATAAAATAACAAATAAATAGTTATCACGCTAGTATCCTCGAAAGAGGTCAACGCATTGTCGGTATGAATATCATAAATAGTTCGCAATCAAAAGTAGAGAGTTCTAGAAACGAATCGCGGATAAATAATTTTAAACATCTTCGAGAACACTAAACCGAGGATGTGTCCAGTCCAGATTTAGTTGACGTGAGCTGAGTTACTTGAGTTCAAACGACGTAGGTTGACCACGACAGCAGAAATATTATTGGTATTGGTGCAGCATCTGTGGTTGTCCTGTTTAAGATAGAGCTTAGAGCCCTCCATAACAGTCTACGTATCAGGGACTGTTCTAAGGAGATGACGAGGGACAGGGTCTTCAGGAAGTGTGGATCAAAGAAATTAAGCGTGGATTGTGATGTGGGGTCTTGAATCAACGTGACACACTGTAGTTACTTATTTGTGAAAGTGTAT
>CABFOV010008647.1:7761-22571 GCA_902141375.1 Timema poppense
CCCCCCGCCAAAAAAACTCCGTACTTAATCCATCCTCACTAACTTTCTCCACACTTCCCTATCCTCGCATACTCCCTTCGCTTCAACAACATCCATAGGCTGAGTCATACATGCTCCTTTATTCTTAAAACTCTGAATGCTTCTCTTTTTCACAAATTCGTTTACAGCATTTAGTCACGCCTTACATGGCCTAACACTTCCTTTTGATCCACACACTCTACCTTCATATATTTACTTCGTCCCTATAGCCCCAGTAATTTTTTCAAACATGCCCAAACCAACGTAAGACGCTTCTTTCACATTGTCCTATTGGAAACCCTTTCAAACCACACTTCTTCAGCATCCATTCATTACAGGCTATGTTCATACAAAGTTTCCCAAATAGGTTAATTTCTTAGATAACTCATTCCAACCACATTTACCTTGCAACCTTGTCTAGCACCCTGTTCTATGTCAAACCATTAGCTCAAAGCTCCATCCACCTTAACCCTACTCTTTACTTCCATCACACACCACCATTATTGCATTTACTAACCATGCACCCACACCATACTCTTTCAGAAAATTCCATATCATATTCTTCTTACTCACGCAATCGTACACTTTCTTCAGATCAATAAATGCACAATTAACTTTCTTCCTTACTGCCACTCATTTCTCAAGCCCATGTTGCAATGAAAATATCTGGCCCAACCTCTACCTAGCATGAAACCACATTTCACACCCCAAATCTTGTCGCAATTTTCACTCACCAGGCCTCTAAATTAAGACTTTCACAAAAACTTTACCTGAAATACTCAACCAACTAAATGCCCTATAGTCCTTACATTCACTCTTACTGCCCTTGCCTTTGTACAAAGGAATGACAACATTTTTCAAATAATTAGGAATATTCAAAATCTCAACACCCACAATCTAGCAAGTAGTACCATGACCCCACACTTAAGTATTTCATTTGTGATCCCATTTATGCACGCAGATTACTTTCATAGCTTTTAACACCTCAGCCTTATTAATTCTTTGACTCGTCATAACATTTTCCCTATTTTCTCTTTCTATACGTTTTCACTATACAAATGCTTGAAATACTCCATCACTCTCTTATACCATTTTCATCCCAGATCATTTCACCGTTCCTTCTGAATACCATTAGTCTTTCCTTGCGCTCCTTGTTTATTTCTCTTTTACCCACTTCTAGAACCTCATCTTATTTCCTTCAAAATAAAGAATAAATTTCCAAAATTATTCCATATAAAACTGTAAAATTTTACAAAATTTCCAATAGTATGAATTAAAATCAATCATCTTTAATACAAATGAGACTTGAAGATGGTGAACAATCATCGAAACATGTTGTTGTCATAGAAGAAAAACTAAAATGTATATTAAATGAGAAGGTAATGAAAATAATAAACAAGATACAACCTTACTTTCAATTAAATCTAGAAGAGACACAAAATCAAGCCCTCAGCCATTAATTTGAAAGAGGAAACCCACATTTCACTAATGATAAAATTTTTCGGCCATGCCATGAATCAAGCTTAGGACCCTTAATTTAGTAGATAAACAAGCTATCGACTGAGCTAAGGTGTCCGACATCTTCATAATTGTATTCAAGATATTATTTTGAGGTTTTTATAATCTTTAATCTCTCAAATACCATAGGATTTGAGGCATTTAAGCATCCCATCTCTACTTGCTACTTTTTTTCCCATTTATTTGAGGTATTTAACGTACACTTTCTAAAGTAACTGATTATATTAGCACAGTCTACTTGCTACTAATTATAGTTTAATTTATAACATAATGTTAAGACTAAATCTCAAAAGTGCTTCAAATTTTTCATTTTTGTACCCTTTCCTTTAATGAACTAGAATAATGCTTCCTGAACTACAAATATAGTGAAATTTCCCTTAAAAGATACCTCTGAATAGTGGATTTTTCTTTATAACCGGCAGTTATGCGTCCCGCATATTTATGCATAACAATCTGCAATCAGTGGTAGATATTATAACACCAGTTCATAAGTTTACAGTATTTTACCGTAGGAATGTCAGGAATGCCATTGTCTCCCAATAAGTGTGAGCAGACCTGCCTTCCCCCTCTGGGAAAAGTTTTTAAAAATAGCTTATGTTGTAATCACTACAGTACTTCAAGGTTGTATCTCTCACACATTCTGAGACATCAGTGGGGGTTGTTCCAACAGTTTGGTCTGTGCTCGTTCATTCATATAAAATATAGAAGGCCTACTGTTAACATTTAATTTTCTTACTGTTCTTGTGTTATAATTATCCTGCATACAATACTGTACAAAACAGTAGTAATTATATTGTTGTAATTAATAGCAACACTAAATATGGTGATATAGATTTAATTCTTGTGTTTGGCACTATGATTTCAATAAAAAAAATTCTTCCTTCCAAATAAGCCAAATAATTGCAAATAAGACATTCTTTTGACTCTGGAAGGTGTCTGCTATTGAGATTTCACTGTATACCTACCTATTGCAGTTATGTGTGTAAGTTTTACTAACAGTAAATTATTCATGAAACTTCAAAGCAAGAGGACAGTATGAATAAACAAGCCAATTTTTCTAAAGATTACTACTTTTGGGTGTGATTTGACTATCATTAGTAAAGCAACAAAGGATAGGTTTCAAAGAAACCTAAACATTTCGTCAACTTATTTTGGATATCATACCAAGAGGTTTTCCCAAAAGTTTACTTTATATATTATTATAAAGTTGTTATAAAAAATAGAAATAGTAACTTAATGTTGATATTTCTTGACATTGTTCATTCATTAAACCATTTATACCATACAGTCAGTTAAGTTGCAAATTATTAGTTGGGGTCTTGTTATCTTTATGTTAGGCTAAATCACAATTTAAGTAGCACAAGAGCTCAAACTGATTCTAATCCACATTTGAACTAGTTTAATTTAGATTTTTGAACCAAATAGTTTCGCAAATATTCAAATCTTATCTTTATGGTTTTGAGGGTTCTATCTCTTAGGTGATAAGCTTTTAAAAAACTAATTTCTAAGCTTATATTTAAGCTATTATTTAAATAAAGTAAGAGGTTAAGATTAATTCTTATTTAAATAGTGTCAGAAGTTAAGATTGGTTCTTATTTAAAATATTGGATAAAGCTAAAATTAGTTCAACACTCAGAATATTTTTTTATTCATCACTGTAGCATATTTTTTTGAGATTTATATGGATATCCATTTGTTAACTTATATTCATTAATATATTTTTTAGATGTCTATGAATAGCGATTTGTAAAATTCATTAATAATAGTTCAAGTGTGCCCACAATTGCATGGAGGGAGAGTGGAAAACCCTTCTGAGTTCACCTGACCAGGATTCAAACCCCAATATCCTTGTTGCCTGCAGTCTAGTCTTGCACAATAGTAACACCTTAAACTTTGTGCCCACTGAAGCGAGTGTCAAAATAACTAATTGCTTTAGTTGAATACAGTAGTGCACCTATGTTTGTTTCTGAATGGCTAAACACAAGTCAACCAAACTACATAAACACAAAAGATGGGTAAATTTCATCTTCTGATAAACAATTCTGAAAATCCCGTCAGTCGGCTGCGCTTGCAAGTGCTATTGTAGAAATACTATATTTCTAGTGTGAATTTGACAAACGAGTACAGCTGGTTGTAGACTGGGCAAAAGGGGGAAGCTGATAACCCTAGTATTATCTGGTTATCAAATTTAATGTTGTCCTCTTGATCATTGCCAGTTCCCCAATATTCACTCTAATAATCTATTTAGAGTAAAAGGTTATGAAATTGTGGAAATTTCTGTGTCCTAAAAAACACAACCATTTCTAACAATGAAGAAATATTTAATCATTCACATAACTTTCATCACATAGTCAGCTTGGATTGACTTAAACTAAAGTTTGGAAATATATTTTTAAAATATCACATCTCAGTTTGTGCCAACAGTTTTAAGGGCTCTGTCTAAGTAGTCAGAAATATGAAATTTGCTCTTGCTCACAATGGTATTTCAAAAGTAAATCTGATAAATTGATATGTAATTATAAAATAGATCCTTTAAAATATATTTATTCAATTGCTATGTCCGGATGTCATTTTTCAATTTAAGGAATATGATATCTAGAGGCCGCTATAACCATAATTAACAAAAATAATTTAGCTTTGTCGTTAAATCCATAAAATATTTAAATACTGTAGGTGAACAGATCTTGGATATAGCTTATAACCAAATCTGATTTAAAAATTAATTTTAGGTTAATTTTATTTGTCTAGGCCTGTAAAAGTGACTATTAGAAAATTTGTTTTTTTATATATCTTCATAATAGTTTTAATTGAAATACTATAGACCAATAAAACAAAAGTTAATTTTTCATACAGTATTTTAGGAAAAGCCCTCAAAAGCATTGCGATGTTTGCAATGACCAATTAAGATTAAATGAAGTGCTGGTAAATTTTACACAGCAATTGAGATTCAGCACACATAATTTTTATCACGGTCACTTAAAAACAAAGCCCCCAGCTGAACCAACTCAATCGCTATCAGAGCCCGACTCAGACAGTTGCAAATCTTTCTCGAGTATTTGTTCAGGCACATAAAGTCTAGAGGGGGGTACTCCGTTCTGAGGAAGCGGGATGTTGGTACGGACAGGGATATTTGTTTCAGGTTCACTGTCAGAGGAAGCACTGTCACTCGACGAGTTACTAGAGGTACCTGACAAGGCACCTATGATGCCTGTATCAGTGTCGTCATTGAAGTTGACTGCAGGAGGAGGCATATCGTCAAGCCCTAACATAGGTAGGCTACCCCCAGGGGGCGACTTGTGCTGGGGGCGTATTGGGCTGGACGAAGAAGGATATGAGGGTGATGCCCGCAGGGGTGAGTGTTTTGGGATACATCCCCCAAGTGTGGAGTTGAGAAGAGGCATGTATGATTTGGATGCAGATTTCTTCTCCCGAGGCGTTTGCTGGGGCAAGGGAGCAGGCTTGAAGCCATGGTTATTCATCGGAGACTCTCCCGCAGATACCTGCCGATTTGAGGAGGATGGGCAAGACTTTTGGTTACTCTCCATTCTTGTTTTCTTCACCTGAATGTTACTGCTGAGTTTTTCAAGTGTTATCTCGCCGGTTGTCTTGTCAATAATGAGAACACACTCCTTCTGGTAGGGCCGCTGCGAGCCTTTGAAAACAGTGTGTGAAGTCCCTGCTCCATCCAGATGGGGCACGGTAACAGTCATCTGATGATTTGTGCCTGTATCGATGGTGGACATCTTATTCAGATCTACACTGGCAGGCTTGAAGTCATAGCGGATGGTGTGGAACGAAGAGGCCTTAGAACCCGTGAAGCTTGTGCCCAGTTTTACCTCATACACACGTGAACCAAGGCCCAGCTTCTCGGAGAGGTTCTCCTCGCTGTGGTTTGGCCTCTGCATGGTTAGACAGCCTGCCTGACACACAACAATTAAATCAGGGACTATGGCAACACACCACTTAAATCAGGGACTATGAGCAAAACACAAGGGAGTTTTTACAATTATCATATTTCATCACACACATTAAAATATATAGTTGAGCCATATAATTAATATGCTTTTACCTGAACAGGTAGTAAGACACAGTAATAAAATAAAATGAATGTCCTTTTGAAATATCACAACTAGTTTTATTTTAGAAACCTATATCCTTAAATTATGTGTACCAAAAGAATGTTAGTCCTAAATCATTAAATTTAACCAAGCAAAATATTTTGCACATTAATTTATATATTATACAAACCCTTTAAAAAAAGTTTAAGAAACAGTGATAATATTAAATGCTAAATACTACATGTTACATATTTTTATTTTACTGTAACTAAAATAATTACTGTACTGTAAAAAATATATACCTACTTTAAATGTAAAACTACAATATATATTACATGCTATACCTCAAGTTTATAAATGAAAATATTATAAAATTCATACATTTTATGGCATAAAACTTATGAAAATACTGTGTCCCCACACACCATTCCATATTCTCCGCAAAGTCTTACATATTCTCAGGGTAATCAGTTTCCTATTAAAAATTCCCACACCTTGCCAAGTTTTCCAAAGCAAAATTTGTATTTTTGAGTGGAGTTTATTCTCAATTATAACTGTCCAAATATGCCTTAAACTTTGTTTTGATGTGCATTTGAAATAAGTATTGTTGCCATTATTAAGTAGGTCTACATTAATTTTTTTTAAATTGTATCAAGTTAAATGCAATCATTGGTGAGTTTTCTTTACATTAAATTTGACTAAGATATTACCACATACATGTTTTTAACGGTTTTGCATAACTACAAACTATTTCAACTTTGATGTGCATTTTTTGTTTTAAGTTTACCCAAACCAATTTTAAAAAAGTTTATTTTTTCACTAAGCCCCTACTTTTGACTATTCTCTTGATGTGTTTCTTCAGCATCTTTGTGTAAGTTTGTGTTTTTTTTATATAAGCCAAAAAAAATCCACCTGAAATAAAATATGTTTATATCAAGAATTCACTTGATCTAGTAGTCTAACTTCAAAAAACTAAACTTTTAAGAATATTGTGTCTGATAGATATTGAAAATAGTAGTACAAATAATTTATGATAATAATAATAATAATAATAATAATAATAATAATAATAATAATATTTAGCACCGCGTCTTACTACCCGTTTGGGTTATACACTTTAAGTACTAATTACTCTAATGTATTAGGAATTGGGAAGGTTGAATTAGAGGAAGTGAACCCGCATTTGCATGGAGGGAGAGTGGAAAACCATTTAGGAAAAACCACCCCCAGTTCACCCGACCGAGATTCGAACCTTGATCTCCCCATCCTCAGCAGTCGAGCTCAACACGACAAGTGCGTTAGCCAACTACGCCGAGGCGGGTAATAATTTATAAAAGTGGTTCATTAAAAAAAAAAAGCTACAGTAAACTTTGTATAGTATATAGGCCTACTTATTCAATGGCATTAAGAACTCAAAGTTCATTCATTGCCACACTTATAGTATGTTTTTTGGTTGAAATTGTTAACCAATATGAGAATGAGCAAATACCATCCGAGGAATACAATATAGCACTAATTTATCATAGGAGATACAAATCGTTTCCTAGTTAGTCATATCATACTTTCAAATCCAATATGCAAAAATACTGTGTCTTTGGGCAAAATACCAAAACATTTCAACATGAAGATGTTTATGCAGATTCGTCTGATGAATTTGTTGAAGTAAAATAAAAAGAGAAGCCATATTTAACCCTCAGCTATGCTACACCAAGTGGTGCAGACTTTGAAAATAAAACATAGCCTAAATGTTTTGATACTATTTTCAGGGAAGAAGGCTAACTTGCATGGATATGTTGGGATTGGTATTTGCCAGAATGAACCTGGTGGGCATAAGGAAATTAAAATTATGTTCTTAAAATGAGTGTTAAATGTGTGTCATGGATTAGAAAGGTTGAATTTAGAAGAGGTGTTCCCAAATTTGTGTGGAGAGAGCATGGAAAACCATTTAGGAAAAACCACCCTCAGTACACCTGACCAGGATCAAACCCTGATCTACCCGTTTCCGGTAGTCCAAATTATTGTGAGAGTAGAGTCTTAGACCATGCAGCCACCTAAGTGGATAGTAATGTACACTTCCTATGACAGTTAAAAATACACTTAGAGAATATGCCTAAGTATCTTATCAAATAATAGCCTACACTGTATTTTACTTACAATAAAAATTGAAAAAATCTAATACCATTATAACTTATAGGCTTACTGACAAATAAATGGTGAATCGAATGATATTTTATGTTATTTAATTGAACATAACCTATTTTATTTTTACTACAACATTTAGACCACCCACCAAAACTTTAGTTCAAAAGTAAGCAAACTAGAGCAAAACACGGTTTGATCCATGTTCCCTTATGATATGACATCTTATATACAAGTCAAATTGTTTATTTTGTGAATATCAATTGAGATCCTAATTTATTAACAAATGGAACGGTAGCAAGGTTAGATCAAGTCAGCCGAGTAATTATTGCAATGAAGGTTAAGTTCAGAAAAGAACCTTTTAATATATTTATGTATTATTATTATCACCGCGTCTTACTACTATTTATGTATTATTTAGTCTTAGAATATATATTACTTTAATTTAATATTTGACTTTCAGTGGGTGTATGAGTGTAAATCTTTTCTACATTTTAGTTCAGTTCAGTTCTAGGAGCTTGTGTGAGTTTTATAGATGTAAAAGTGTAAATGGATGTGCAAGAGTGTTTTCATTTGAATAATAAAAGTATGTCTTGGTTAACAATTTATAATAACTTCGCCTGTTGCAAAAGAGAGTGAAGTGTGGTCATTGCAGAAGCTTAATGCACATTAATCATGTCTATAGTATACATTAGGTCTCACTTATGTAATTTTACAATTTTTCAATAATATTTGTTCCTGCATTACTCAGATGAGTTTGGTTTTGAAATGTTTAGTATAACAAAGTTTTAACTAATCTTATATTTAGTACCTTTGGATCCCCATAAACAATTTAAGTGTTTTCTTATTGATAATACTGTACACACAACAAAAGTATGGTAATTCGTAAAATACCATTATTAAGATTGTTAATGTGTTCTAATATTAGAACATTCTTAAATATATGAAGCGAAGGAAAGATAAGTGACCCATTGGACTAAAACTTTTGTAGTAAGTACAGTATGTACAATAATTAATTTTTGTATTCTTATGACATTCCATTACTAATTGATTAAAATGAATTCATCTGTCACAAACTGAACACTTCAAGAAGAAAAACATTAATTACACTGGATATTTAAAAAATATTAGAGCATAGCCTATATGTTGTTTGTAGCAAAGCACTTCGAATACATGCATCGTGAATCATGTCTCAGAGTTGCTATACAAAAAAAATACTGCAAAAACTCATGAGAGAAAAAATATAATTATGTAAATATTATAACAGATGGTCCAAGAACAGGTGTAACAGATTCACTAGGTTAGGCTAATGATAATTGCCTCATATCCCAAATACCAACCAGCATTAATTAAATTATGCCCACTACACTTAATAAATTAAAAACTAGTTATATTATATTATCAAACCTTTTCAATAAATATTCAAAATAATACTCTAAGTACATATGAAATATTTATAAGTAAACACTTCACTTTAATCAGTACATATCTATTTGATCTCTTAGATATGGCCAAGGAGGTAGATAAATAGTTATTATTAATTTCTGTTCACTCACAAAGTTAATGAAACCGAGCAGCACCATCGTATCTCGTTTCTTTAAGCTCGTATAATAGTGACAACATATATATTATTTAAAAATATAAAAATATTTATTTTATAAATTATATGATCAAAGAATTTACACCATGCGCTTATTATTTCTCCATCATAGTGTGTGTGATTTTTTTAAATATAACGGTCTACATTAGCAAAACTGGACAAAATCCAAAATGTGTCAGTATTCAGGAAGATTATGTTTGGTCACTTGTGGGAGTACATCATCTACCAATGCACTCCTCACTGAAGTAGGGGAGTGGCCTCTATTACTTAGATGCCAGATTTGGGAGGACAAGGTTTTTTTTTAAATGAAATATCGTTAAAGTTTTGTCACCTCCTAGAATATCTCTAATAATGGTAGCAGTTGGCACCAAAAAAACCAATGCACTCCTCACTGAAGTAGGGGAGTGGCCTCTATTACCTACCTGCCAGATTTGGGAGGACAAGGTTTTTTTTAAATGAAATATCGTTAAAGTTTTGTCAGCTCCTAGAATATCTCTAATAATGGTAGCAGTTGGCACCAAAAATGCTACGTCTTTGCTTTCATACCTGTTTTCTATTATTTTCAGTTTGTCCTAAGCTAAATTCAACTGTCGTCATTTAATTGAGACCACTATGTAGGTGGTTTATTTATTGATTTTATGATTAGGTATGTTAGTATCGAGATTAGTGGGGATTAGTTACGTCATTTCAATAAAGAACGACAATAATATCAAATATATATTTAAGAGTGAACTATGAAACCTTTGAAAGTTTGGCACACAAAGTTTATTAATTAATTGAATAAAAAAGCACAATTTTTCTATATAATAATTTGTGGTGTTGTTCTTTATATTGGATCCCTACATATTTAACTACTTTATGTGCATAGGTTAAACTTTCATATGTTAAAGCCCATCTACTTTGCTCTGGTTAACTCGCATTTAATCCTACTTAAATGTAATCTGGGGATATACTTTTAAAAGTCATTTAATACCACTAATAAGACTACAAAACACAACACTAAAAAATATTTTTCTGTTGTCCAGCGGTGAGGACGGCGACATCAAGCTTAAAAGTTTGGGTATTTTGAAATTAACTGAAGTTAATTTTTTATACGGTTGTAATGATATATAAACTTGAAAACAGCCTAACTATTAGTAACCTAAAAATTGGGGAGCACAAAAAGGGAAATTACTCTACAAGAAGTCAGAATAATTATTTCCAGAACAGAGTAAAGTAAACACCACTACTTTTGGACTCTACTCAATAAAGATTAAGGGACTAAAATTTTTCAATATAATACCACAAGAAATAAAGGTGGAAAAACTTATCTTTTTAAAAAGGAAGTTAAAAGATACATTCTGGAAATAATTTTGACCAGGTGAAATGTGGGTGAAACTTTATCTGTAATATTGTAGAAACTGATATAATTGGAGCAGAATGTGTATGTATACCGTGTTATGTGTATGTATACTGTATTTATATTTATTTTTTGTAAATTTTGTTGTTGTTGTATACCCTTATGTTTAATTGTAGTTTTACAATCATTGGACTGAATGCATATAAAATAATGTGGCCGGGTGAGGAAAAAATAATTTATACCCTGTAATAAACCTCACTTTCCTAAATATATGTAACTAATTATTGAATGAACAACGCCTATATTAGGATGATTATATTCATACGAGCCGATCTTGGCTCTTTTTGTAAACAACTTCTGAATAAATAAAACAAACAAACAATTTCTTTGATAAGAACCAAAAGCATTCGTGTTCATTCAACCCGTGGCCCACAAGTTTGTGGTGTGTATTGAGCCAGCTCAAAATTTAAATACTTCAAATTACATAAATAAAAAACAAACTAGGCTCTTGGTACTTACGTGAATACTCGTTAATTTATATGAAGTTTCCAAAATTAAAATTAAATTATAATGTTACTTGTGTAATTGCAGATCATATGGGTTGGCGAATTTATAGATGGTATCTTTCACCATCCACCTCTTACTACTAATCCAAACCTGTATGTAATATAATGTAATGTATGTAATGTATGTAATGTATGTAAACTATATGAAGATGGAACAATACCTACGGTTGCATATGCCTCCCATACGCTGACAGATACAAAACGCAGATATCCACAAATACATACATAAGGAAGCACTAGTATTGGTTTTTGGAGTGCAAAAGTTTGCGCAATATTTGTATATGCAGAAATTTAGGCTCAAAACAGATCAAAAGCCGCTGGTCACTATTTTTGGGCCAAAGAAAGGAATGCCAATTCTTTCTGCAAATCTCCTCCAAAACTATGCGCATTTCCTATAAAAAAATTTGACTACCAGATACAGTTTGTGCCCACCTATAGGAATTGTGTTTATTACTTGTCTCGTGCAGTCCAGCCGTCAGATTTGGTAAATGAAAGTACCTGTGACGTGTGCGTTGGGTGGTGAACTCAGACAACTGTAGCGATAGGTTTGGTGTCTGCTCAGTGAGAGCTTGCCAGACGCGAAAGGAAAGGATTAACTTGTCTGACTCGGATGAGTCAACAACTTTTAGAATGGTTAGTCTAGCGAGTGAGTCGCTGTCCACTGCGCCCGCTCACACGTCACGGGATATCATTGTGTGCTGTATCTCCAACAATAAACTATATACATAACTTCATATCACCGACTTTATTATTGCTTCTAAAATATATCCTTGGCCAAGGGGGGTCATAGTGCAATGGTAGCAGATTGAACCAAAAGCAAAGAAAAAACGAGTAATAAAGTGATATACCAGCAACAGAACAACACGTTACAAATAACGTCAAATCCAAGCAAACAAGACACGAGCAAGCAAGTCGACCACGAGGCAGTCCCAGNATTGAACCAAAAGCAAAGAAAAAACGAGTAATAAAGTGATATACCAGCAACAGAACAACACGTTACAAATAACGTCAAATCCAAGCAAACAAGACACGAGCAAGCAAGTCGACCACGAGGCAGTCCCAGAAGTTGAACACGGCCCATTAGACGACATCTCACCAACTTGGAGGGTAGCGCGATTCGATATCGCTATCATCAGTCGGAGCAACACATTCCAAAACAAGACTACGGAGCAGATAGGACCAAGTTCGGCTGTCCCTATAACCATCCCAGGGGGCCGATCAGACCTCGGGTAATCAACCCAACTCGGCAAGGATTGGGATCGTAAAAGTTCACGAAGGACAGGTGACCCTTAGACTGAAGTCACCAACGGACCAACCACGAGCGTGATCCACGGAATCAACTAGTCACCAACACCATTTGACAGCTAAGTACAATAATCAGGATTCAACAAACCATCTTTGAGATGTAATGTGTTTATTCCAGTGTAGATGTGTTCGGTTTCAGGGAGTGGTGATAGATGGGCACTACCCATCTCATTTATTGTTTGCAAAGAATAGGCTATACGTAAAGAGTAAATTTTTCTTTCTCAAAATAGTAAACAAACCCGAACAAGTCATATAAAGTTCAATTGGAATCCAGGTGAATAAACTATACGTCCAAAGTGTCAGGTTGAGTCAATAACAAACTCGAAATCGCCAGAAATATTCTCTATAAACTAAAGCGCAAAAAATGTTAGTATAATAAGTAAAATTAATATTAAATATAGACTGGTTTGAAACAAATTGTATTATTAAAGTATTGGAAAAACAGTAACACGAGTGATTCAATTTACTACAAACATTCTAGCTGCTAATTACCAAGGTTTAGGAGAACTAAAAACAATTTTATTTTAACAAATATTTGTACTATTTAATGATTTAGATAGAGGGTTCGCACAATAATGCTGAAACCACTATCCATTACGAAAGATGAAACGTAAACAAGGTCCAACGAAAAGTATACGCTTCGTTTGACGCTATCTCAGATGGCAGGTGGTTCATTGTCTATTTATTACAAATCTTGAACATCGAAAACCTCTTTCTTTGGGTACGGTCAAAACCGGATAGAGCAAGAGCATTTGTTGTGTTTAAAGGGGAGAAGAGGGTATCAGTTAAAGGCTTAAAGTTAAATATGGTACTTGTAGATGAGATTAATCCAAACCGGGGAAAGTCCACTACAATGGGAATAGTAGGCTAGGCTCTAACAAAATCGTAAGCACTAACTCATCGTCATCATGGATTTAGACCCAAATAGATTGCTGAAAGATGAACTCCAATACAAGGTTAATATTCGCGGAGAAGCCCCGTTAGACATGGTAAATGGGTTACGTAGCCAGCTCCTTCAGCTATTAGATAAGGAAAGAGACATAAATGCCTCGATAGTGGGAGCATCCTTAATTCCCACGCTATCGGAAGAAGTTCCGCTTGTAGCACATAAGTTACATAACCTAAGGAAAGGCATAACCGACAAGATAGAGCTCACCCCAAGTAATATAAAGAAATACTATACCTCATTATTACATCTTTCATCGAGGCTATAAAGGGCAACCATAGATGATACAACGTTAATAGAAGGGAAAGAGACTTGTTTGAAACTATGCGAGCAACTTAGAGTAAAGGTAAGGTCACTTAAGGGACAGGAAAAGGAGCCCGCACTTACCAGAAATGAAGAAGGGTTACTCAGACGCCCGGAAGAGGGCTCTCTTGTTTTGAATGAAACGTCAACAGATATTAAAGAAACCCCTAATAGCAAGATAAATATAAATGATCCCATTCAAATGGAATCACCACATTTTGTTAAGTCAAGACTTTTAACAGTTTTGAGTATAGTGAGAAAATGGGGAGTACATTTTGGGGAGGAGTCAGACCCAGTGGATTGTTTAGAAAGGTTAAACGAACTTAAATCCACTTACTATTTAACTGATAGGGAGTTATTGCAAGCTCTTCCCGAAATTTTTCAAGGACGTAGATTACGGTGGTTAAGAAACAATCAAAATAACTGGAACGATTGGGAACAATTTCTGAATTATTTCAAAGTTAATTTTTTAAGACTAACTATCAAGAGTTAATAGAAGAGGAGATTCAGAGTCGGATAAAAAAAACGGATTCATTACAGGAGTATGTAACTGAATTACAAACACTAATCAGAAGGAACGGGTGGTTCACGCAAGAACAGGAGATGAATCGAATTTTTCATAACTTAAGACCCGATATTAAAATAAGTTTAACTAGAATCCGGATAAAGTCCGTCCCTCAGTTAATGAAGGAAGCCGCGAGTTTTGAGCTAGCCCAACAAGAGATTAGAAAGTACGACATATATTTTGGCAACGAAAATAAACTTAGAAGTAACCAACAAGGGAACCATAGTTTTGGTGTATATTATAACCAGGAAAGCCGACAAGACCAAGGAGTGTGATTGTTTTCACGAAGGGCCGGGAGGGAAACATCTACCTTTGACCCAAAAGTCAATGGCCATAGAAGAGGTAATAACTCCTCACCAAACGCACGAAAATGCTTTAATTGTTTCGCGACTACAAATTTGATCCGCGACTGCACTAATAGAAACCCGAGTGGTAAGGAGCAGGGAAAAAGGG
>CABFOV010008648.1:10041-22567 GCA_902141375.1 Timema poppense
CGCGTCTTACTACCCGTTCGGGTTATACGCACTTACGCTAATGTGTAATGGTAGGGTGATTGTGAGATGAAATGGAGGACCTACAGCTTAACGTGGAATCCAAACCACGGTGGAGGCCTGGCATTCCCCACATTCACAAGATGTCTTGGCAGAGGTGAAGGAAGGGTTTGGTAATCAGATAAATCTGTGTCGGGACCGAGGATTGAACCCCGGCCGCCAGCACAGAAGTCAGACACCTTACCCCTAGACCGCCAGGTCACCACTTGGGCAATATGGCCGAAAGATAAGTTACTTAGGTGAGTGGAACTTTTTATAATATTTTTTCCCTTTTTAATTGAGTTCAGGCCTAAGTGTTTTCATGTTTGAAGAAATGTACCTATGCGTGATTAATATTTTTTTCTATTTTAAGAAAAAAAACACTGATGAATAAAGCGTGTAGTCCCCAAAAATATTTTTGTAGGCCTATTCAACCAAGAGACAAATAAGCCCCAAGGAGATGAGATTTGAGCGCTATTCTTTTTTTCCCCCCACAGCAGCTCAGAATGTAAAAACATACCACCATCTTGAATTAAATGGAAATTACCATAATTAAATAACAAGGTGAGAAAAAAAAACGGCTTAAGATAAATTGGGTGATAAAATCGATTAATTAAAATTGTACAGCCACAAGTTTTAATTTGAAAGCACTGGCCTTAATTATTTTCTTAATAGTTGACATATGATATTAAAATTAGGTTACAATATCATTGATGGGTAGAACCAATGGTATCTCGGGTGTGTTAGCTGTTAAAATATGCTGATGCACTTGTCTATCAAGTGAATATTTGTCAAGGTTAAGTTGAAAGTATCCTTTAACCAGTCAATTTAGAATATACTGAAACCTAAGTGAAATGAAATATTCATTTAAACGGACTCATAAAATATAGTTTCCTAAATAATAATAAGGCTAAGCCCAGTAAAGTGTATAATCAGAGGTTAAAGTTAAAGTTATGTAGTGTATTTAATGGGTCATAAATTTACAGTGTTTTATCAATTTATATTAGATCACTTTTCTTATTTTTTTAAGTCATAAACTTATATCAAACGTCATAATATCTTAGGTCTGCTGTTTCAATTGGGTAATATATCGCATGGATAAATCAAAATGTCACTTGGCCAAAACATATTTACAAACCAATCTTTAACAAATTATTAAACTAAAATAATTGTTTGGTCATTTCACGAGTATTGAGACACAGTATCTTGCACTATTATATAGCATAATTATTAAAGATAAAACTGAGTAAATTTAAAAAATATAAAATATGTTCTTCTCCAAATAAAGATGGAAATTGTAATTATTTTAAAGTGGCCCCGAGTTATATACTAAAACAAGTGTTCCAAGTAGTACTAAGCCATAAGATCGAATTTATAATTGTTTACAACGATTCACCATAAACCTCTATCTGTGAATTGTTCCAATACATGTTCAAATGAAAAATAGGTACAGCCCTGCAAATCAACCCAAACGCCATTACTTGCACCATAAACTCTAACCAGCATACAACTACCTCTAATTTTACTTAATATGTATCCATACCTAATACATTCCGGGCAGAAATCTTGGTTCACTAATGAACTCGAAAACACAATACGTATTTTGACATAAATATTAAACTTAAAAGTCAAGCATTTGATTCATAATCAGATTGCGTATTTGTAGGTGAGCCGGCTTCCAAAGGAGTTAAATGCAAGATGGCCGACGACATCCCGCCACGGAAAACTGGGGAACGACCATCAAGTACATTTGTTTCACCCCCCTCTAAAGCTCATTGGGAAAAATCTCAATTGTAACCCCCAGATGGCAGTAAAGTATAATATTATTTCAAAAGGATTTTCAATTAACCTATATTAGGCTATATCATTGCCTTAGAATATTTTAATAAATTCGATAGATAGACATAAGTAAATTCAACAAAACTAAAACTAGTTTAATAATATTATTTAGATTTATTTCCTAAAGAGACAAACCTTTATTTTAATCTAAATAATTGCTGGCTACCAAAATGCTTTATTTCTTGAAAAAGAAATAATATATGCTAATATACATGCAATAAAGACTTGACTACACCAAACAAAATTAATAAAATAGGATTAGTTTAATTTTGATGCTGTAATATATCTAATGTGTATACTTAATTTAAAATATTACAATGTCTAAAGGAATTCTAGGTGTTTGTGGAGTTGCAAATAACCCATTCAATGTTTTGGTTTTCTAAAGATATATGCCATGCAGAGAGTTATATATATTAAGAAAATACCGTAATATCTTAAACCAAGACAAAGCACATGCAATTGATGATGAAATAAAAAATCCATCAACTTTAATTGTATAATGTTGTGTTATCTCAATTTAATATTATCTATCAAATGTAACAAGAGTTTATTGTGTAGATCCATGAAAATTTATATAGGTGCCGGTAAATAGTAGGACAAGGAGTATTGGAGTGTGAGCATAGAAGAGAAAGTAGAAGTCTCTAATTGCTGTATCTAATGTTGGAATAAAACAAAATGATTACTATTACCATCGAATATCATAATACATGATAATATTATCATAGAATAAAAGTAGATAGGTACCTACACTACACCAGCTTCTATGATGAACAAAATTAAACTATACGAACTATATTTTAAAGACAATAAAAACTTTGAACTCAGTTGCGACTCCCCTAAATAACTGTCAAATATAAAAAATATTCTACTATTTATCAAAATGAGTATATTGTTTAGCCATAAAAATACAATAAAGTGTAATGTTTATATAACCTAAGTAGTACACTGAAAATAAGAATATAATAGTGATAGAAAACCAAATATAAAGTTATATATTTTGTCTAGAATTTCTCTTAAAAAGCTATGGATTTCTTGTTATTATTCAATTATTATTCATCTGAAGATGAATATTAACCATACATTTTGCGTGTTTATTTTCTTCTAAAACTCGTAATCACTATCACCTGAGGCTAAGCGTGATGATAATCTTTAAGTAAGCTGTCTCATTAACACTCATAAAGGGGCACACTTAACGACGTGAAAATTTGGATTTTTATGAAGTTATAAAGAACAGTACTGACAGACTACTACTACTACTACTTTTAATTGCAATGTTTTACACTGGAACCGGGTTCTGGGAGTAACCACTGAATAATCAAATAACAAACGTGAACACCAAAAGCGTCAGCCATTTTCTTACTGACCCGACCCATAGTGCTTACCTCTCAAACATTATCATACTGTGCACTCTCCCCTTACAAAATAATAAGAAACCTAATGTTACATGTGGTTGGCCTAATGCATTAACATTAAAGATTCGGACTTTCTGGAGGTTTTTTTCTCCTAGATGAACGACGCAGGGCGTGAGGTGTTGTCACCAGGATTTCCACTGCAGTAGGCTGGATTGAAGCTGGTACAGGCCTTTCTAATGAAGTTGAATCACCCTTCGAACCACGGTTTCTTCCCATTTGAGGTGATGGTGGCCTCTGAATTTTTTGAGAACCCGATGGCACGACTGACAGTCGTTCTGGGATGACTGGTGCGTCTGTGGGCTGAGGTCCTGTGTTTGTCCCTTCACATGTTAGTTTCCTCAATATATCTGCATGGAAATGTTGCTCATTTCTTGTTTCATTACAGTAAACTAAGTATGTCACTTTACTGCATCTTTTAAAAACGACACCAGCTCCCAATCTATACTCATATATTCTGGCATCTTTATTTTGACTGTTTCTTGTGGGAAGAACTCCAGTGGTTGTTTTTGATAAATAGTTAAGTCGCGTAGTTTACTGAAGCTTGGTTTTAGCATGTGCAATCTTGTTTTTGGTGCGAATCACAATGCTAGTTCAGCAGGAGTCCTCCCAATCACTGTATTTGGAGTATTCCTGCAGTGAAACAACAAGTTCACTAACAGTGGGTTAAGTGTAACGTTGGGGGTTTGGTATAGCATATTCTTCAATTTTCCTGCTACAATTTGAACAGCTTTTTCTGCAGTACCATTTGATGGTGAATGATACGGCGGTGACTTTATTACCTTGATTCCATTACTAAGGCAAAACACAACAAACTCTTCTGAATAAAAAGGGTAACCATTATCAGACACAAACGCATCTGGTATGCCTATTGTTGCAAAGCACTCTCTTAATTTGGGTCCAATTTCTTGCGCTGTAGCTCTTTTAACAATCCATGCTTCAATCCAAAACGAGCAATCAACTAGCACCAAGATCATGTGATTTTTATAGTTCACGTAATCTATATGCACCCTTTCAAATGTTTTATTTGCGATAGGCCATAGTGTTAAATACTTGTATTGTCCTAGGTTTTCGGTAAATTGACACGTTTAACAGCCTTTTACGGTATCTTCAATGTCGGCGTCTATGCTAGGCCACCAGCATATTGATCTAGCTAACAATTTCATTTTCACAATGCCGGGTTGATGAACATGCAATTCTTTAAGAAAAACATTTCTTAAACTCTTAGGAATAATTACACGAGATCCCCATACAAGCACACTTTCAACAGTGTAAATTTCTTCTCTTTTGCTAAAATAAGGTAAAGTTCAGGACCCATTTTATTTGGCCATCCCCTATTTGACATATCTCGTACAGCCACTAGAATGTTGTCTTTTGTTGTTTCTTTTACTACTTTTCCCACTTATATTGGAGGGGAAATAGCACAAATATCTCCTTCATCTAGAAAAGCTTCTTCAATGGGTAATCTTGATCTTGCTTCAATTTAGTTCTTTCTAATAATTTTCATGTTTATTATTTGTACTCTTCTCTCTTTATTTTATAATTTTTATATATGTTTTAGTTTTTCTTCTATGATGACGACATGTTTCGGTGATTTTTCACCATCTTAAAGTTTTATTTGTATTAAAGACAACTGATTTTACTTCATAATATTCCATATAAAACCGTAAAAATTCCCAAACTTTCCAATAGTATGAAGTAAAACCAATTATCTTTAATATAAACAAGACTAGAAGATGGTGAAAAATCATCGAAATATGTCGTCGTCATAGAAGAAAAACTAAAACATTTATAAAATAAGGAGAAGGGAATAAAAATAATAAACAAGAATATAACCTTACTTTCAATCAATAAGTGAGTTAAACCCATGCGTAATCAAAGTGTTTGTAGAGGACAGGCTGTAAAAGTGCAGAAACAAACGTCTATAACAAATTGAAGTAAGCTTGTTTCCATCCGCTATAACACGAAACACAAAATATATTTTCCAAAAGAATTTTCTCAACATTAGCTCTGGTAATCTTCTTTTGAGCGCCTCTTATAGTCCTTATTTATTTCCTTTCGGAACACTTTTTTGTTGTTTCAGAAGGGAGTGGGGTGGTAATGTACAAAACATTAATCACTTTTATTTTTGGCTTCGTTGAGAGAGAAGAAGAAAGGTGTTCCAGGGTGCAAAATATGGTTTTTAGATAGAACCAGTGAAGTCCTTGAAGAATTATTATTTAGTAAATAAAATTTCATACATTTGGGTATTTAAATTTTTTGAAAAAAAAAGAAAAAAAAAGAACCGTTTGAAATTGCTCTGAGTGTAGCTTATTATTAAAATTATTGTATGCTTTAAAAATAAATATTAATCATCCATTACATGTAGGGTTGTCAGACATCCCAATTTTCCGGGATTATCTCGTTTTTTCAGACGATAGTCCTGGTATCCTTAAAGACCACTTCGGGACACACGTTTGTTCCAGTTTTTAACTTTTTTTGTTGTGTTCTCTTATACCCCGCAATCGGGGATGTAGAAGGCCTAAGGTAAATTAATGTTGTCAGGCTGGTATGTATAAGTATAGCACAATTCGTTATAGTCCCATCTATGCTATAAGTTAAGTGATTATATTTTCTTTGAATTTGTATGTCATTATTAGAGTGTAAGTGTAAATGCAGTGTTATGTTTGTTTCGTGGTTCTGAAATTTACTTTTATATTAAATTTAATTTACAGTATTAAAATTCTAAACATGCCGAAAAGACTGCAAATGAATGAGGAAAAATCTTATCGCAATTATAAATAAACTTTTAACTTCTCTTTGTCATTTTTTTATTAAATTATTTCTACTGCGGCTCTTTTCTTTTTTGTAATATTTAAAAGGAATCTATTTAATGTGTCTTAAAAAATAAATTAAATTTTGACATATGAGTTTATTAATTTTTGTCCTGGTTTGCCCTAACAAAAATCTGGAAACCCTAATTGTAAGTAATGTTCACCCCAAAAAGCAGTACAAAACATAAACGATTCTAGGATCGAAACACAGTTAAACAGTAAAGTGGTCACTGAACTCTTGCTTTGTAAAAACAAGAAATATACGGGAAACTATTATTATTGTGCACTTACACAGGAATAAAGGCCGACTGAATTATAAAAATGTTGTGGACAAGTAAGCTGGTCCCGCGAGTCACGATTTTATGAACTCAGAGCAAATATAAGTTGAAACCACCAAATAATACGTTCATTTTTGGAGTGAGCTTTACCTTACTTGCTTCAGTGACTTAAAGATCTATTCGATACCAGCCAGGTGTAATGTAGGTAAATTTCTTGAAAATATTTTCACTCGCTATCTCCAAGCAAAAGCGGATACACTGCCTTTAAGTTCAAGCTATTACTTGTCTCACACATTAGCATATTATGTACATATGCGTTAGAGGATAAACATCTACTCATATATAGGATTGTCAAAGGCACATAGTACTACAATCCCCACCAAACGTTTTCGTGCCGCAATTTCAAATATATATACACTGTGGCAAATTAAATATGTTCATATAGGCCTATGGAGCTATTTTCAATTGTAATGTAAGTTCAAAGTTAATTTACACTAAATTTCCAAACGAACCAGATTCAACAGCTAAATTCCGTTCACGATAGGTTTTTACCTGGATGACAGTTCGAAAGTCATATGTTTAGGTTTTGGTTTGCCAACACTTGTAAACCATCGCAGTACTGTTATAAATGTAAAGATCCTTAATTACCTGTTATATATTACATTTAAAATAACGTAAACTTAAGTTTTCTCATACTATTTCATTTTTTTAAATAATTTATTTTTATACAACCCGAAACAATATTTTAAACATATTTAAAAGTACTTGTTTTTCGGTTTGGAACGTAATTGATTATGTTTAATATAGTGCACACATCAATACCTTTTAATACAGGCATTGTATTTACTTGGAAAAGAGGAAATTGTTGTAATTTTTTTATATACAATAAATGATTTTATGATTATTTTATCGTATTTTGAAATATTTAACTGAATAAAATATTTTCATCAACTGCGTGTCTGCATCTTGGTAAAAAACTTCTTTACCGTTATGTTCAATCATATGGTTTAGATTCGTCAGTGGCCGTTCTGAGGCTATGTTCGTTAGAAGTTTTTATGAAAGTGGTGTGAATATTTTTTTAAGAGGAATAAAACTATAATTAAACTTTGTGTCCGACCTCAAATAAATATATAAATAATATTGGCCTAAATTACTGTGGTTAATTATCACATTAATATATTAAAATAAATGATTTTATGATTATTTTATCGTATTTTGAAATATTTAACTGAATAAAATATTTTCATCAACTGCGTGTCTGCATCTTGGTAAAAAACTTCTTTACCGTTATGTTCAATCATATGGTTTAGATTCGTCAGTGGCCGTTCTGAGGCTATGTTCGTTAGAAGTTTTTATGAAAGTGGTGTGAATATTTTTTTAAGAGGAATAAAACTATAATTAAACTTTGTGTCCGACCTCAAATAAATATATAAATAATATTGGCCTAAATTACTGTGGTTAATTATCACATTAATATATTATCATCTGTTTTCATTACAGTATTCCAAACTGATAGATGTCAGATTTTGGCGTAGTGATATATTAGGGGTTACTTCTAGTAATATTTCGAGCTGTCATCCAGGTAAACTTAGCTCGTGAATGACTTATATGTAAGATTGTTGTAGGCACCTAATACTAATATCCACACCAAGTGTGCTCGTGCCGCAATTTCAAACATACAATTATGGCAGCTTAAATTTGGTGATTTTATGTGGCTAGTGCCATGTGTAAATTAAGTTCAATGTCAATTATCTCACAATTTCCAAAAGAACCAGGTTCACGTCTATGTAGCATTGTTCTTGGCACCTAGGCGATTTTAGCGGATTATTTTCATGTGAAATGTAAGTTCAAAATCAATTAGCTCAAAATTTCCAAAATAACCAGGTTCCACAACTATGTAGGGTTGTTTTAGGAATCTATTAATACAATCCCCACCAAGTGTTCACATGCCTTATATACAAATATAGAGACTGTGGTACCTTAAACCAGGTGACTTTATGGGGTTAGTTTCATGTTTGATGTAAATTCAAAGTCAATTATCTCCAAATTTCCAAAAGAACCAGATTACAAAGCTACGTAGGATTATTCTAGGCACCTGGTACTACAATCCCCACCAAATGTGCTCGTGCCGTAATTTCAAATATAGATATTGTGGCACCTTACACTTGGCAATTTTATGTAGCTTGGGGTAATGTGAGATGTAAAATATTCAAAGTTAAGTATTTCAACTATCCAGAAGAACCGGGTTCTACAACTATCTAGGTTTGTTTTAGGCACCTAGTACTATTATTCCCATCAAGTGTGCTTGTGCCACAACTTCAAATATAGAAATTGTGTCACCTATAACTTGTAGATTTTAGAGGGCTAGTTTCATGTGTGAGGTATGTTCAAAGTCAATTATCTCAAAATCTCCAGAAGAACCGGGTTCAAAAACGTGTAGGGTTGTTGTAGGCACCTAATACTACACTCCCCACCAAGTTTGTTCATGCCGAATTTCAAATATAGATACTGTAGCACCTTAAACTTGATGATTTATTGGGCTAATTTCATGTGTTAGGTATGTATGTTCAAAGTCAATTATGTCAAAATTTTCAGAAGAACCAGGTTTCACAACTAGGTACGATTGGGACACAGTACTACAATTCTCACCAAAGAAATTGTGACACCTCAATATTAGCGATTTTACAAGGCTATTTTAAAGTTAAATGTAAATTGATGTTAAGTTAAAAAATATATTATATTATCCTGAAGAGCCACATTCTCGTGCCGCAGATTAAAATTGTGACCAATTTGTATGATAGTTTATATTAATCATGAATTTTAAACCCATAATTTATTTTTTATTATTATTATTTTCTTATGGTGGTCTCTATGGTGTATTTTAGAACCATACCTTCTCTCTAGCGCTTCTATGATTCTTTCCAGAACCATTGTCTCTAGTTTAATTAATTTTTCTTAGGTTGGATAAAAACAGTCATATTGTTTATTGTAAAATGGAGCTTTATTATTATAATTATTATTTATTTTTTAAATCCCCGACATCCTAGGCCATCTTCTGGGACTATTTTGTTACAATGTATTAGATGCTTACAGTACACATGAAATTTAGTTATATATAGGTACAATTAATTTTTCAAAAGTAAATTTTTACAAGATAAAGTCAGAGTAGTAAAAGATTAGCGGACTGAACTTTTCCATAACCTAATAAACGTTTATTCTGGTGGAAAACAGGATATGCGCAGGGTGACAGCTGTAGAAATGAAAACCAGATATAGACATAGTAAAAACTGCGTAATTAGTAAATGTGATTAAACCAAATATAACCATAATACAATTAAGTAAATAATTAATAAATGCGTTTAAAAGACAAATAATCTGATATAACCATAATAAAAAATAGTAAATAATTAGTAAATGCGACTAAACCAAATACAACCATAATAAAAATAAATAAACAATTTATAAATGCGTTTAAAACACATGATTAGTACATATTATAAAACAACCCTACATAGTCGTCAACCTGGATCCTCTGGAAATGTTGAGATAATTGACTTTGAACTTATATCAGACATGCAATTAGTAGTCTAGAATTGCCAAGTTTAAGGTGCCTCAGTTTCTATATTTGAAATTGTGGCACGAGCACAACTTGATGGTAGCCTATAGGTAGTACTAGATACCTACAACAACCCTACATAGTAGTGGAACCTGGATCCTCTGGAAATTTTGAGATGTATGACTTTGAAAATTTATCAGCTAGCCTCATAAAATTGTCAAGTTTAAGGTGCCACAGTTCCATTATTTGAAATTGCGGCACGAGCAGAATTGGTGGTGTATGTAGTACTAGGTACCTACAATAACCCGACATAGTCGTGGAATATGGATCCTCTGGAAATTTTGAGATATTTAACTTTGAACTTTTATCAGCTAGCCTCATAAAATAACCAAGTTTAAGGCGCCACAAGTTTCTATATTTGGAATTCCGGCACGAGCAAACTTGGTGGTATAGGTAGTACTAGATATCTACAACAAACCTACATAGCCGTGGAACCTGGATCCTCTGGACATTTTTAAATATATGACTTTGAACATTTATCAGCTAGCTTCATAAAATCGCCAAGTTTAAGGCGCCACAGTTCCATTATTTGGAATTGCGGCACGAGCACAATTGGTGGTGTAGGTAGTACTAGGTACCTACAATAACCCTACATAGTCGTGGAACCTGGATTCTCTGGAAATTTTGAGATATTTAACTTTGAACTTTTATCAGCTAGCCTCATAAAATAACCAAGTTTAAGGCGCCACAGTTTCATATATTTGGAATTGCGGCACGAACAAACTTGGTAGTATAGGTAGTACTAGATATCTACAACAAACCTACATAGTCGTGGAACCTGGATCCTCTGGAAATTTTTAGACATATGACTTTGAACATTTATCAGCTAGCCTCATAAAATCGCCAAGTTTAAGGCGCCACAGTTCCATTATTTGAAATTGCGGCAACGAGCACAATTGATGGTGTAGGTAGTTCTAGGTACCTACAACAACCCTACAAAGTCGTGGAACCTGGATCCTCTGGAAATTTTGAGACATTTGACTTTGAACTTATATCAGACATGCAATTAGTAGTCCCTAATTGCCAAGTTTAAGGTGCCACAGTTTCTATATTTGAATTTTCGCTGCGAGCACACTTGGTGGTATAGGTAGTACTAGATATCTACATCAAACCTACAGTAGCCCCATGGCTTCTTTGGTGCTGACTGACAGCTTTGAAAGGTTACCAGACCAAATAATGTATCCCTAAGCCGAACCAAATGACCTGCAAAAATATGTGTATAGCAGCTGTCCCTTCTGACAGTTAATATTTAGGGTTATACCTAAATATTGACGGTCAGAAGTCAGCTGTGAACTGTAAACCAGCACCAAAGAAGCCATGGGGCTACTGTACATAGTCGTGGAACCTGGATCCTTTGGAAATTTCGAGAAATTTTACTTTGAACTTATATCAGACATGCAATTAGTAGTCTAGAATCGCCAATTTTAAGGTGCCACATATTTTATATTTGAAATTGCGGCCCGAGCACACTTTGTGATATAGGTAGTACTAGGTACCTACAAAAACGCTACATAGTCATGGACCCTGGATCCTCTGGAAATTTTGAGATATTTGACTTTGAACTTTTATCAGCTAGCCTCAAAATAACCAAGTTTAAGGCGCCACAAGTTTCTATATTTAAATTGCGGAACGAGCAAACTTGGTGGTAATTGTAGTACTAGATACCTACAACAACCCTACATAGTCGTCGAACCTGGATCCTCTGGACATTTTTAGATATATGACTTTGAACATTTATCAGCTAGCCTCATAAAATCGCCAAGTTTAAGACGCCACAGTTCCATTATTGGAAATTGCGGCACCAGCACAATTGGTGCTGTAGGTAGTACTAGGTACCTACAATAACCTTACATAATCGTGGAACCTGGATCCTCTGAAATATTTGAGATATTTAACTTTGAACTTTTATCAGCTAGCCTCGTAGAATTACCAGGTTTAAGGCGCCACAGTTTCTATATTTGAAATTGCTGCACGAGCAAACTTGGTGGTATAGGTAGTACTAGATATCTACAACAAACCTACATAGTCGTGGAACCTGGATCCTTTGGAAATTTTGAGATATTTTACATTGAACTATAACAGACATGCAATTAGTAGTCTAGAATCGCCAATTTTAAGGTGCCACAGATTCTATATTTGAAATTGCGGCCCAAGCACCCTCTGTGATATAGGTAGTACTAGGTACTTACAAAAACGCTACATAGTCGTGGAACCTGGATCCTCTGGAAATTTAGAGATACTTGACTTTGAACTTATATCAGACATGCAATAAGTAGTCTAGAATCGGCAAGTTTAATGTGCCACAGTTACTATATTTGAAATTGCAGCACGAGCAAACTTAGGGTTATAGGTATTACTAGGTACCTACAACAAACCTACATTGCCGTGGAACCTGGATCCTATGGAAACTTTGAGATATTTGACTTTGAACTTATATCAGACATGCAATTAAGAGTCTAGAATCGCCAAGTTTAAGGTGCCACAGTTTCTATATTTGAAATTGCGGCACGAGCACACTTGGTGGTATAGGTAGTA
>CABFOV010008649.1:0-22566 GCA_902141375.1 Timema poppense
AAAAAAACGTTTCCCACTCTCCCTCCATGCAGATGCGGGTACACTTCTTATAAATACTACTTTGATTATCCCTAAAACCATTGGGGTAATTAGTACATAAGCATACATTTCTAACGGGTAGTAAGACACGGTGCTAAAGAAAAAGTTAGCAACTAGAAAACTAACACTGGATATACTTAAGCCTTTTTAAAAGAATAGATACAATTTTGACAACTTAAAAAATCCTAGTAAACTAAGTAATTTATTATATCTAATCATGATTATAATATAATTGTATTCATGTATATGTGTTAGTAATTAAATGAAAGTATCAACAAAGCTTAAATCTTTCAAATATATTAAAATTCAATCACAATAAAAAATGTATCGATTAATTAATAAATAAATTTAGCTAGTAATCACACAAATAAAACGAGGAACCCCATATTACTAGTCAAATGTAAAAGTATCTAAAGCGTATAGCCTAAACCGGTAATAAGACGCGGTTCTAAAAAAAAAGAAGCAAACCTTATATTTAGTCATAATAATTAAATAAAAATAATATTCTATGTGTTTATAGTCAAAAATAAATAATAACCAATATTAGCCTGACATTCCAAGTATTTGAAAATCAATTTAAAATACAATTTTGGAATGGATTAATACACTTAGAGACCAGATATTTTCATGAAATGTTGTCATGTAAGTATTCTATTAAGGACATTTTAATTAGTTCGTTATTGAGCCAAACAATCAAAATATTTTAATTGCCGACTTGTTTGTGTCTTATGTAATCATTGACACCGCTGGGTAATTTAAAAAAATATTTTCTCAAAGGAAACCGTGAAAATTTAATCAAACCACACTTCAAATCACGTGTTTCTTGTTTGAGTGCTTTCGACCTTGTTTTCAACCCCCATTTATTTAAAAAAAAAATCCTTTCTTAAAGTGGGTGAATGGTTTACAC
This sequence comes from Timema poppense, assembly GCA_902141375.1. NCBI lineage: Eukaryota > Metazoa > Arthropoda > Insecta > Phasmatodea > Timematidae > Timema > Timema poppense. The sequence goes on from CABFOV010008649.1 coordinate 947, forward strand.
TATTTAGATTATTCTAAAAATGTAAGTTGCATTCTAATTATTTACGTTTAGTTCAGCTGTCGCTAGCCAGTTTCTATTCTATTCTCATATAAAATGTTGAATTAACGCAACAAAAATGTTATTATAGCTTAGTACACGTGAATTCAAATTTGAGTCTTGAGTAGAATTTAAAATGCTATGAAACATTAATGTCATGGCCCTCTGATTCCTTTTCTTAGGTAATATAAGTGACAGCAAACTGATCCTCTTAAACGTTGAGCTTAATTGTTGATGACTATTGGTATTTGCTGTGAATGCCTTTTTATTATTATTATTATCTCATGTTAGAATTCGGTTAGTCAGAGGCTATTTCATAGCACCCAGTCTTAAATTGGTCAATATCAGAATAAAATTTAAAATTTAAAATTTAACAAAAATCTGCTTGATTTATCAAACCATTTATTTAGTTTTAAATTTATAGCACCCACTATATAATATCTTATATATCAGCCGAGGGAAAACTACGGCCCGTGACTTCAATTTGGTTGGCCTGACTAAACAACATTTAGATAGGCTAAGAACAACTTCGTTAAATTTATTTGCTGTGACATATTAGGTTGTCTTTGCTATTTTCTTTGTATACCAAAGTTATATAGTTATATGACTAATGTAATTTTGTGTGAAAATAAGGTTCACTATTTAATAAATTTATATTTGTTGTTACATGCAACCCGCTAGATACCTTATAGATGTCCATGTGGCCCTCGGGGAGAAAGTTTTGCCCACCTCTGCTGTATATACTGCTTCATGTTTAGTGAACTACCCGTACAGGATAGCTCCATTTAGACTGACGGGAAATAAAAAGAAATAAAATTTAGATAAGATGTACTCGCATTTTCTTGGAAGGTGAGTGGTAAAACACTTAGAAAAACAACTTCATTACACTCAGCCAGGATTTAAACCCCGACATACCTGTCACCATCAAACTAGACAAAACTAGATATATGTTTATCCCACCAATGCTGGTATATAATTATGTTTTAATAATAACAAAATTTAGCTTATAATTTAAAAAACTGGTTATAATGTTTAAAATTGGTTTTGTTTAAGAAAACAATTTTTTTTAAACATTCAACTCTACACACAATTTTGCAAAATTAAATTGATATTTACAAAGGTTTATTATTTGAATAAAATATTAAGAATTTCCTTAAAGATTAAATTCATAATGTCCCGGCAATGTATACATCCAATAATTATTTTCATTGTTTCAGATAATGAAATCCCACGTTCAATAAATTTCTTAAATGATCATCATTTTGTGGATCCTTCAAGAGGAGCTGCTGAAGAAACATTGGAAATGATAACAAGATGTAAGGAGACCTGTACTCCAAAACCAGTGGTTCGAGATGTGGGGATAATGTGCTCGGTGACTACACGAGATGTGGGGGTTTCTCACCAATCTCACAATAAGCATGAAGGAGAAACATTCATTACGAAGAAACACCCAAACCATAATAATCAAATAAATACTACTTTAAATGATTCATATTGTTCAGCATCTACACAATCATATATCTCAAATAAACATTCAAAATCATACAGTTGTGTTTTACCCACATTTAAGGGCATAGCAGACCCTCTGACATGTGGCAGTCTAGTCAAAACATCTAATTTAGAAAATGAAGACATTTTTAAAATAGTAGATAAAGTGTCAAAAGAGAATAATAAAGAAAAAAATTCACTTATAGGAAAAATAGGAACATCTTTTGAAACCACTTCAAATGTAATAAAAATGGATGTTCCCTTACAAATAAAACACGATGAAAGAATGTTCATTCCAGTCATGCAACCTGAAAATATTAACTCAAGAACTCAAACAAGACAAATTTACCTTAGTTTGAAAGAAAAAAATACCAGTGAGAAAACAACTCAAATTAACAACATGAGTACATACCACCACGTTGATGTTCAAACAGAATTTTCTTTATGCTGTCGAAATTCAGAAACCCAGTGTAATATTGTACCACTGAAAATCGACGCAGCGTCTCAATGTGAGAGACAATTTATATCATATGCAAATGTGGGTATCCTTGCAAAGCCAAGATGCATCGATGTTGGAGTTGAAAATAGAGTATCCGTTAAAGATGCCGCATCGTCAGATGATTCAACACTAAACGTTAAATGTGATAAATGTCAAGTTAAGAAACGAAATATTGGTACAGGTCATGACAATGTTGAAGCACTTGCCCAAGATAATTTAGAAACCGGAAAAGAATCTGTATCACTGTCATTGTTAGGTGTAACAAAACCTGGACAAGTCGTAATTAAGAATCTTGAAAAAGATGATACTCCAAAGATAGTCAAAACCTCAACAAAGTGTGTGGACACATCTCATTTATATGCTAGTGGACGGAAAGATATAGCTATTAACACAATACAGGCAACGTTAGTAGATGTGGCTGTGGGGAGTTCGAGTCGTTGGTTTGATGTAGATATTTCGAATAAACATGATGTTGCTATCCAAGTTGATGCAGAACTCGCAGGAACAAAGAAGTTAAATGTTCATTCACCTAACTATTCTCGTATCCCTCGACCTGTTACATTGGTCAAACCCTCTAACAATTTTAATGAATTAAGCGGAGCACCAACTGTATTGAATGAAGATTTTAAAGACAATAGGACTTTAAGAAGACAAGAGACTTACAACATGTTAACTGTGTTAGATGATGAGTCCAATAGCTCAAAGAGTACGTCGGTGAGAATCGAACAAAACAGGTAGGAATTGTAAATTATATTTTTTGATTAATCACTTTCAAAACTAATAAAAATCATCTTAATGTGATTACATTGGAAACTACTACCAATAAAGTTTAAATGGTCACATAAGGTTTTTTAACTTCATTGTCTACGTAGAAGCTATTTAATATTCACACTTTGAATATTGAAACTTACTCTCTCTAATCTTATTCTTTAATATTGGATTTGTTCTTAAGTAAAACCCAGCTTTGTGACCCACTGATTGAAACAGGTGCATTGCACCTTAAATCCTGGTTTATTGTTCAAACCGTGTTATTGACAGACATATTAACTAGTCTGGTTCCTTGAAATGGTCACACTTTGTCCAAAAGCAAGTGATTTCACGAGTCTCCCGGTGCTTGGCGCATCCCATCCCACCTCGCATGGCGCAACTCCTAGCGGCTGTTTTGGAAACCAGACTCAAGCGCTGCGCTGGACAACTGCGCCTTGATAGCAAGGGGTTGGGAGGGATCGCCATGGCACCACTACACAATGTATTGTATAAGTTAAAGTAGCCATATGATATACAAATGATACCCATTGTGAATCTTCACTAATTAATGGATTTTGTTTGGATATATTGATGTGAACAATTTAAGATTTGGTTTATAATTTCCTTTCTCAAACATATATGATACCGCAGTCATGTCAGATTTTTTTAGCGGAAATAAGTCGCACTCAGATGAGTTTTGGTTCAAATATTTAGTTATCTGTTGTAAAAACACACTAATTCCTGACACATCAGTGCTTTGTCTGACATCTTGGAAAATTGTGGTCACCTTTGATTTACGGCAGAATATTTCCCAATTTCATGAAAACTGCAGCTCCACCGACCAAATAAGCATGAACAAAATTATAGAACATACACTTCCACAGGTTATTATTAGAGTGTGATTTTTGTGTAACTGCAATTTTTTTTTTTCAGATTAAGGTTTAAAATTATTTTATTATTATTATTAGGTATTCTGTCTTATGGCATGTCAATTCCTTTTGTCAGTGAACTTAGAGCAACATTGCGCCCAGTCCCCTGCCTCTTCCTTCAGCTCCCAGAACTTTCTTCTTAACTTCAAGTTACCAATATTTGAATCCTCCTTCTTCCTAAGCTATTCTTTCCCACAACCATTCCTTGTATTTTTTTAATAGCTATGTCCCTTGTATGGCCATTTCATAACTTAACATAACATTTGACATAACTTAAAATAGTAGTTTTTATCAGCAAGAGAAATGCTCACAGTAGCATATGAACACCCACTTTTTTCAAATATATAATCGGGATCTACATAATCTTCTTCCTCTTTAAGAACTTTTAGGATTCATCAGACAAGCTTTGAATGAGAAGTAAAAGCTTTGTATTGCGTGTCTAGCTCATTTGATTATAAGGCTAAATTGAAAATTGAAATTATTGAGAGGCCGCATTTCATAAAATTCAAAATTGTCACTACCTTAAATAAAATAAAAATTATTATAAAATCATTATTATTTCAAGATTAGACTCATTAAAAACTGCCACTTTGTATTTTTCCCGGATATTTAAGACAATTTTTAAGCAAGGGTGTGAATGATTTACTTTAAATCTTGTGTTAAAGTCATTTTCATAATGGATAACAAAATAATGAGTGTCCGTAAGCCGTTATGTAACGGGTGCTTGTTCCTTTTCATAAGAGAAAGCCACTGTTCACAAACGTATATGCTGCCGAAAATTCCACGTAGCCATGCACAAATTTAAAAATTCTTCGGTATCGATATCCGGTAAGAAAAGTGTAAAAATTTCGTGCATTTCTCAGTGTTCCCCAAATAATGATCAATTATTTATAAATATCATTTCAAATGGTGTATTTCTTCATTGTTTTTAATACAAGGAATCTGACCGGATTGCTTGTTGGTTCATAAAAAGACTCGAATGCCGGAAGCTTTACATGCCTGGCATTGGATTCTTATTTAAAAAAAATCTGTTTTGAGGAGTAAAGTGTTGTCACAAATACGTCATGTAGCTTCAGATTAGAGAACATTTAATTTTGAACTTTTTATAGCTGCAGCGTCCATGGCAGCCTTTGACACAGTTGCAAAATATTATTTTAAAATTGTAATAAGGATCAGTTAATATCCTCCATCAACTTGCTTTTGTGGCCACTTTGTCCAAGGAAGGGGTTGGCAACATTTTTGGGCCACGATCGATTTACAAACTTTTCAAATACGGCTCATATTAATTTTATTCCTTAAATTCACTCCTTACTCATCTACATACATATGTCCCCGCCTTTTTAGAATAAAATTATAGAAAAATAAAGTGTGAAATTTCGTTTTAATCCTTTTTAACATAACCGATCATGACCAAACAAGCTATTTTTTTATCACACGAAAATATTATTTAAATGTCCTTGACATATATTAGCGAGTTTAGAAGACTTAAAGATCGACTTTTTTTTTAAATAACGATGTTAATGATTAACTGAATACTACCACAATATTTACTGGTCAATCGCTATCGGCGAATTGTTGGTCTAAGGCATCAAACTCGTGTTAGTAGATTGCAGATGACAGGGAGGTAGGTGTTAGAATCCTTGTTGGATGGACTGAGGGAGGTTTTTCCAAAATGGTATTCCACCCTCCCTCTACTTTGCTACACTTCCTCTATATTCAACCTTCCTCTTCCCTAACTCATTATAGTAATTAGTACATATTCTTTTAAACTGAACATGTAGATAAACACGATGCTGCAACAAAAAAAATTCTTCCATCAAGGTTAGACTAAGACAACCTTATCCATCCTCGGCCTAGCCCTGCTCGCTTGTGAACTAGCTCCACAGAGCTTATGGGTATCCAAACTATTGTATCTAAAACTCAGATTAGTGGGTATTACTTTCAATAAGAGCCTGATATTCAACTATATTCAATTCACGGTAGGAGTTACTCTCTGAAAGGTCTTTTTTCCTACCAATATTCTACTATATAGTAGATTTATGGTAAGGAAAAAGGCCTTTCAGAAGTCAATTCCTACGGTGAATGGAATATAGATTGACTTTAATATGGGGATTTATAATATTTAACAAAATATCATGTTTGTATTATATATTTATTAACAAAGTCGCAATTGTCTTATGTTTGTTAAATTATTGATAACATACCGGCAGATAAAAACTAAAACAATTAAATCAATTATTTAATTTTAAAATATATATGTTGCGTCAACACTAATATTGGGACCTATCTAGATTCATAATCTAATATAATTTTATTTGTGGAACCCCTTTACCTCTTGTTTCCCCAATGCATATTGCAAAGTTTTGAACCTTGACACCCCCATCCTACCCCTCATAAACTTATGTTCAAGCCAAACCAGTATACTGCTATCCTGATGCCATAAACAGAATGATTACCATTGCTAGCCCAAAGTACATTTTATACCATCAGACATCAATGGTTGATATTATATATTACTAATAAATTTATTTAAATGACGTCTTGAGGCTCGTCATGTTTTATACATATTTGTGTACCCTGGCTTACTTATGGTTTGATCTATATCCATATTAACACTAATAGAGTAGGGATGAGGGAGATATAATTTATAGGAGTGAAAATGTATTTTTGGGCAAATACAGGCTAAGCATATTTAGGAAAAGTAACCTCATAACAACTATCTAGAATTCGAAGCTTACGTTTAGGATGCACACAACGACATCCCCTTCCATCCTCCTGACGCTGATTAATTGTCGCTTCTGTTAGATCCAATCGCTGTTGTGACGTCATATCTCCTTACGATTGTATCGCACTAAGCTCTTCAAAGCAGCACCACCCCTTGCTCTGATTGGTTGATATACCCTCTCAACAACGTCTGGCATCATTACGTCATACCTATAATATTCCCAACGCTTGCATGGTCTCAAGATTCATGCGCGTGCTTTCCACGCTCCTTCTACATCCATGTCATATTCTCAATCATGAAGCATAGTTCAATCATATACTCCATCTTACACTCTATCCAGATCATGCCTTCCCATTGAGCCTTCAATTCTTACATTAAGCATCATCCCATTTAATTTTCCCTTTTACTTTATCCAGACCATGCTCTCACATTAAGCTATAATACTCTCTTACATTAAGCTTTGCTGCATTCTATATTCTCATTTACATTCGTTTTACACACCATGCCCTCAAATTAATAATATTGCTATTCTCCATACATCTCATGCTCTAAATTGAGGTTAAATAAATAGTACACCTTCATAAAAAACAAAAAAATATGGGTTCATCTTTCTCACACATTAAAAATATTTAATTACTAAGATTTGTATCGAGGTTCAATAAATAGTCTACCTTCATTAAATACATATTTAATCATAAGATTAATATACAAAGAGAAAATATATGTTAATCTCTCTCTCTCTTGCATGTATATAGTCTTTAAAATTGTCTATGGTAAAGTCTGTTCGCCCTTCACCATCAAAAAAAGTCGTACTCGTCCCCCACCATATAGGTAGGCGCGAGGCACTAAACTGACGTCTATACTCACGGCCTAAGTTAGTTCCCCGCAGGAGCATTGTCCCTACAAGTTTGAGCTCAACTATGTTGGGTTTTTTTGGAAGCATCACTCTTACCTTCCTCTTCCTCCTGCCCTTTAAAACGAAACACATTATAAGTCTTGGCCTTCTCAAGCCCCCGCAAGCACTTGACCCAGTCGTACTTCTTCTCAACGTGGTCAAACGCGTCGCACGTCGCATCTTTATGCAGAGGGATTCTCTTAAGTGTCGCACACGAAGGATTTCAGGGCTGACTCGATTCTTCAGTTAGAAGATGGGATAGCTATAGGTGCAGCTCTTGATAGACAGGTTGGAACTCACAACTGCTTCCCAACCAGAGGAACAATCATTTACACAAGTCACGGTACCAATAATTGTCTTTCTTGTTTGATGTAGGATCAATCGTTTTAGCATACAGATATACGGTACGTAAGAGACTTTCGTCCCTTACGTGCATCAGTCTCATATTAATAGACATGTATACTGTTCAATTATACTTGTTGAGTAAGGATTCATCGATATGATTGATTATACGTGAATCTCGTCCTCATCCTATTCTTAAGGATTCGATTGAATCATTCGATGACCTATATCTTTACTTTGCCCCATGTTGAATAATGATTTATCCGCTTTCTACCATTAGAGCTTAGAAATCCACGATATAAAACACGTTCTATGTATCAGTTTACAAATGATGCATAAGAGGGTAACTGTTTGCAGTCACCTTTCTAAGGAAATACTCCATAATTGCATTGACTTTTTTCCCCATCTTACCTTGACTGGTACAGCTCAAGCCCTTTTGGCATACACGTTAGTGGTGAAAGATTCTTATAACCTTTGCTCAACCAAGAGTAAATTATAATCTCGGCCAGGCCTTTAGTAACTAGTTTAATCCTTGTACGATAACATATCTTCTGAAAACTGACGTTGTGAAGGAATATGAAAATCAAGTGCAATATATTTTTTGACATAAATTGTAACCCCGTTACAACACATAAAATATTGTTTGGCTCACCATTCCGGCCCCAGTTGACCGGTCTCGGAAAGGCCACTACTCCACCAACACACCACGGCACTGTCAATATTGGACTGGCTCGATGGCTGAGGTTCGCTCCTCACCACGAAAACTGTGCTGCATCCAAGAAAAGACGACTAACGATATACGCGAACTGGATGCGCTCCGTCGAAAATGTTCGGAAACTCAAAGAACTGTTATTCGGCGCGAGTTTGGAAGCTTGTGGAGTGTTTGAGCATGTTCTGGAAACATGCTACCCCTTATCTCTCTTCCCCTTCTTTGGTTCCCGTGCTTCGAGAGAATATGATATAGTCGTTGGATACATAATGGCGGGGTTCTGTAATGCAGACCCACATTGCACTCTGATCACAAGGTGAGCTACCTGGTCGTAGGATAGTTAACGTCTGAATATTCGAAATTCCCTTTGGTTATAATGTTCTATCTTTTCAAAATTATTGATCTGGATTAGTAATATTTAATTTCATTAACTATTAACTCAACATGGTCTCACCAAACTTGCTCTTTAGCCCATGGACAAGTTTGATACCTTTGAATGGTTTGACCAAACCATATGTCGGTCTTTATATTGTGATCATTTTGAAAGGACGTTTGGTTCTTATAATATTTGACATAAAATCTATTTTATCCGCCTTTGAGACGAATTTATATGTTTGAGTACCGCTATCTTGGGTCAGTTATAAATATATTAGCGTCATACTTTAGTTCTGTCAATTTTAACTATTTAGATATTATAATCACTTATTATTTATTTAGTTATTTAGTTAAATGTGGGGGCCACGAGTCAGAATGTTTATACTCTTATATGGACTTTAATATTTGTACAGCCATTTAAGGCATAAGTTCTAAAATTAGAACCCTTGCATTTTATTCCTATTATGTCCGATTACGGTTGGGTAGTTGTATGCAAATGGGGACCTCATTGTTATTGTTTCTGATTATTTGGGAATCACCGGTATTGGCAACTTGGTATTTATCTCATATTAACCTGATTTATTATTAGTACCTGGATCTTTGTTTTGACAATCAATTATTATTATGACGGGGCTAATAGGAATTTGCATGACGGTAAATTTAACTGTAGATGGTATCACATGTTTAGAGTCTCCGTTTAAGTGCGTGGAAAGGCGTCCTACATATTTAAGTTGTTGGTTACCTACCTTTTGGGCATTGATGACATACTTTGGTTGATAAAACAATTATATTATTGACAATTATATAATTGTTCTTTTATAATTTCTCTTTACAATTTCAAAAGCTAATGCTTTATTTGTCTCACCCTCTCATAGAGCTGTATTGGTTTATTACCTGAATAAAAATAAAACTTTCTTGTTACTATCCCCAACTTGTTATTTATGAGTGATATTAGGGGGGTTACAACATTATTAGCCAATGATTCTAGTTAGCATAACTATTCAATTATGGAAACGATCTCGTTATCGTGCGCTCAATGACATTTTATGGCAAATGCGCGCGTGAGTCTTAATCAAACAACCAATTATTTTGGGTTGTTCCCATAATTATAATCTATTCCTCTTCCTCTGTCCGTTTTATAAAGACCTTCTCCCTCAAACTCATACTGAAACATAGGTTTTATTATACGTATATATTTTGATCCTTTTCGTTACTTAGAATAGCTGTAAGGTTCGTTCTTGATTCGATGTGCGTTTGCTTCCTAGATCATAAAATTTTACACCTTAAGATCCTCTTCGGTATAATATAAATGATTTTTTCTAAATATTCATTCCAAAAGTCCCCATGTTTAAAGATTAAGATAATATTTAGAGTTAAAATTCCATCACGTTCATCAAACAGAACAAGTGTAGCCTAGTGTTTGATCGTGTTTTCATTTTAGCTCACACCATATGTTTTATCAGAGTGTGATAGAGATGTGTGAACATAATTATGCAATCTCTCGAGCAAGACTTCTTCCTCCACCTCTCATTTCTTGTCAGGTTCCTTAGTCATCTTCATCATCATGTTCACATTTATATGATCAGTTTGATTTTTTCCCTTATGACGATACTAGACTCTCATCGTGCATCTCGTTACTATAATCATATATTTTAGTTTAATGACCTTAATCTCTTTAATAATATAATATGCAGCCTTTGTCAACATGATGCTGGGTACGAAAGTATTAAGTATTCATCCAAATTAAATACAACAGATATCCTGCCTTCACCTCGAAAAGTGGTCATCCGTTAGGTCTAAGTATCAATACGATAGTTACGCCTTCCATATTAACATTAATGCAAAATACCATCCCCAATTTCATGAGTATATAGCCAGTTTTATACGTAAGTGTAATTATCAAATGTATCAAATCATTTATTGCAGGTTTAGATTCTAAGACGATGTTCATGGGGCCTACTTCTTTATTTGAGTCAACGTAGCCTTTAGATACCACATCCTAAACCAACATGATCTTAACAATGTTGCATATCTGTACACCTTGTACGTCAAAATAAAGATTACCATTCGTACGTTTGATATTCATAACCGCTTTTGAAGCTATGTCGTACAAATCACCTTATGTTTTCTGCTATGAAGTGAAAAAAATACCCTAGTCTCTTCAACCTTGAAGTTAAAGAATCTAGTTATCTGTACAACTTTCCGATCTTATCTGCCTTCTCTCACGTCTACCTCTATAATTATTCTATATTCCTAATAAGGGAATCCACATGTTGATCGAACCTTATTTTCAAGTTTCTTCAAACACTGGTTTAAAAAATTCATATCTATATAAAATTTACCGATTTCATTCACTTTCTCTGGTGCCCCCTTCTACACTTCCTCAAAATTATCAACAATAGAATCTTTTGGTTAACCCATCATAACATTAACGATGTTCAGAGCTTTTATCTGTTCGCTATCATGCATCGCATCCATTTTGTCACCGTAATTTATGTTACAAGCATCTTTTTATAAGATGGGAGCTTTTATGTCGATGATACTTCCTGTACCTACATTTTAAAATCCTCATTGGTCTTACAGTTAAATTCCCTCCCCCCCTCCCACAGCTTGATTTATACATGTATAGACTATATCAGAATCTTGATATGGCCAACATGAAGTCTCGCCATAAACTGAGACTAAGTGCATTTTAATCGGGTAAGATAAAGGTATTAAACCAGGAGCCGTAAAATCCCTTATTGATTTCGTGATATTTACTAGAGACTGTAATTTTATACTTGGTTTTCATTACAACGAACACATTTCTTTAAACTTGTGGAAGTTTATATCCGTGTTGTAATGATTAACATAGACATGTTTCAAGTTTGTGTCATTCATCTTGGAAAGGATATGCTTGTGGAAACAAGAGTAGGTTTAGAATACATAGAAACAGTTTAAAGCCCTATATCTACCCTAATTAAAATAATTTTGTATGTTATACTGACTATCGCAAGGGACATATTTGAATGAATACAGAGTCGGGCTTATACTCGGAGGGTGGGGTGATATAATCGTTGAAATAAAAAGTAAAATAGCCCACCCCCTGTAGGAATTTGAGGACATGAGATAAACGTTAATAATTGGGTTGGTACAACGAGAAAAATAAACCTCCATGTTTTTGAGCCGTAATTCGTTAGGTTCCTCAATCAGAATGATCATAACATCATTATTCCCGCACTTTAACGGTCCACAAATGATACAACGAATAGTATCAAATAAAACGAATTGTGTCTCTAGAGATATCATGATCGTTATCACACACGGGTAGAGAATCTGTTTATTTTACTATCCACATGTCAACTGGTATGAATATATGTTGTACAGGTGTATATATATATATATATGTCTAGAAGCGAAAAACTATTAAGATTATCAATAAATTATCATTTGATACGGATTTATCTGGATATCAATACTGTGGATCATGTACAAAGTTGGCCAAACTTTTGAAACTAGGTGATCCCGGCTTCAACGAGTTTGACCAAGCTTGTATAGAGCAGGCTATCACCCACCCCACAGGGATATGTCTGCTGGTCATCATACCGTTGATTAAGAGCTTTACAAAGAGAGCTTGTAAAATGGTACTCTCACCCAATTAAAGTTGCGTGAGAAAGTCGCCACTGGAGCTGTAGCGAACGTGGTGAAAGCTAGGCTAAGAAGGTAGTGTGGTATCAAATGGTCGTCGTCGTCATCGACGAGTGGCTAAACGGCGTTTCACCTGTCACACGAAGACAAAAAGAATAAAAAGGGAGGGTTGCTACCTATAATCCCTCTGAGTGCCATATTTGGAGCTGTTGCGGGAGTTGCGGTCGGAATCACGTAGACCGCGCAGAGCTCCAAAGCAAACACGTAACAAATGAGTGAGGCTTAAAGAATTAATAGTACACTCGAAGCTATCACGATTGGAAAAGACTTATCTCCATCCGTACTAAAAAAACGGATTGAAGCACTACCTAGATGAGCCCTTATCAAAAGAGAGTTGCATACTTACGCTAAGGAGTTAGAATGGCAGTATCTACTGGTGTTTTTGCGAGAGAGATCCTACTTGCTGACTCACCGTTGAAGAACGAGTTTGCCATAATCAATCTTGAAAAAGATAGTAGTAAAGATATGCATTGGGTTAGATATAAAAACATGGAGTACTTGCAGAATACGTTGACATTTTCTGTTATCTATGACCACTGTTCATACTCGTACAATATCTCGGAGGAATAATGGCATTGTAAAATATTAAATGGTTAAGTGTTATATTCTTTATTCTGTGGACATCTTTGTCTAGTTTTCCTTAAATACTCGTGCTAACGGTTCATTGTGGTAAGCTTGTCTATGATGTATAATTTTTCAGGTGAGAGTTAAAATCTGATAAAAGGTTACATTCCGCATTTCCTTATGAGAGAAGAGAATCGTCATTTATCTACGTTTAGTTACATGCCGAATAGTGACGAACGAAATAATAATTTATGTTACGGAGGAAAAGAATACCTCGTTCCTTCAGGTAATTATGAGTTGAAAGCTTTAGATCGATACTTGAGACGTGAAAACTCTAAAACTGTGAAACTCTCCATCATAGTAATCCCACTACCTTATAGAGTTACTTAAATAACTGTAATAAGCCGATTGACTTTACTCGACAAAGTAAATTTGAATTGCTGTTAGATTTCAAACAAATTGTTCTTCTTGATGGGCTAACGCACCTCCCAACACATACTGTGACTATCCTGCATGTGAATGATATTCATGTTGAATGCAATCTTGTTAGCGCATCTTACCTCAACGGAGAACCGAGTAATACCATACACAAGCTCAGCATGACTGTCTCGCCAGCATTTAAGATGGGGAAAGCTCCGAATAATGTCGTTCCCCATCCGGTAACGAAACTATTAATAGCGTCTAACTCAGTACAACTTTTTGATGAAAAAGGAGATATCAATTTTATAGATAAAACTTAATCTCTACGTCTTCACTTGAAACGAGTTGGAAATGGGTCTCAAACTAGATAAAATATTATGACAACCTCTTCCACAAAACATTGTTCAAAGTTCAGTGAAACCATTAACATCTGCTAATAAATTCTGTTTACAACACTTAGGCTACTCGATACATAAATAGTAGAGGAAGCTGTTGATATATTAAAAATCAAAGACCCTGCCACTTTCTGTACTCCCTTGACTAGCTCTGAACATCAAGAAGTTTTGCACACTCTACCACATCTTTCACTTCTGCATAACAAATTAAGACTATTACTGGATAATGTAGCTGTCGGATATACTTTCAGAATCATCAATAATGGGATACTTAATCTCTTCTGAGACTTTCCAATTACATCATTGGGGTGGAAATAGATGAATCGATAGCTATAGGTATTTAGACTCGGTTGAAGAACCATCCATCGATACGGAAAGATGAAGAGCCGTACCTAGAAAACACAGGATGTAAGCACGAAGGAGTACACATATACTTCAATAGGTAAGTTTACGTTTCATTTAGGGATTTTTCGAAGATTATTTATTGATTATGATACGTTCTAAACAATAACTTAAGCTTTTTTGTTTGACAACCGACCAAAATGAATTACGAAGAGCCAACACTGATAGATCTTCAAAGATTAAACTGAGTAAAATCTATTTGCTAATGCCTCATATTAAAATATACTATGTGAATATTCTAAATCCGCTCAATTTCATCAAGAGGTGATGATCTGTATACATACCCTTCCATATATGAGAACTGTACGAGTACCCAAACGTTTTAGCTTCAGTGCAACTTGACTGGTCGGTGAAAGTGTAACCCAACCCCTATTCTCCTGAGAATAAAGGGGGGTACACAAGATATTTATGTAAATATAAAATACCAAAAACAAACAATAATTTCAGAGGAGCCGATAGGACGTCATATGACAAATAGACCGTACTCCGGCATATAGGTCATTCTGCTTCCATGAACCCACTTTAGCCAAAATCAGGGTAGAGGACGGGATATATATTTATATCATTCAATTAGATCCTATATCGGAATACTATAAGAGAAACTAGACATTAACATAAGATTTTAAATAGTTTATTTTGATAAACAGTAGATAAATGATATTATAACCAAAAAAGGTTAATGTTAAAACTGTGAGATAAAAATATGAACATAAGCGTATATTAGAAGAATAATAGCAATTGTTTACTTTTAACAATCCCTCTTCATTTAAAGGAAATATATATATATATTATAAAGTATATTGTAAATATGAAAACAATGGGTCTCACTAAACATCAAAAGCTAACTATAAATATATAGTAATTATTATAAAAGTAATAACGATGGGTCTGCACAATCATCCAGATTTGAATACTAATATCAATACATACGTATAGCATTAGAAAGCTATTCACAAAAGGTCTCAGCGACCATCCTCAATAGTATTAAAGTTTGCTTATACTAAATACAGTAATAGTCTTTCCTATCAACATAAATACACGTTAGCGCAATACAACATACTACCAAAAGGGGAAAATCCCAAAAATATTAAAGAGTAACAATCTAATTTTACAGCCATATGGGCTCTAAGTTTTCTTTTTTTTCCTAAATCTAACATTTAAAAGACCTTGACATTTTACGTCATACAGGATATACATTACGTGCAATAATAGTCCACTCAAAACTTAAAACTCCAAAAGAAATTATCACTATCCTATCCCTGATATTAGACTGAGAAAAAGCAGCTAATCCTTGAGTTCAAAAAAGGGAACTTTACTATTATTTTGCCAACGTAACAAACTTGCAAATATAATTTACTATAATTAATTCCATTTATAATCAATTCAAGGTTAAATACACTATTCCCAACCATGATTATATAATTTAAATTACATAATAATATTTATTGCCGAAAAGTAATTTTGAGAGTATAAAAGCCGAAACGTTATTTATACCTTATGAACATCTTTGACACAAAGATGTGCCCAAGGATGATATCCTAACAATAGTGGTACACCAATACGAGTGACATAATTATATACGTTTCTATTCAGGAGTGTAAAGGGGAAAGAGGGGTAGAGAAAAGAGAGTTGAACACACAACAAGGAAGAGGGGGGAGGGGTAACTATACGGAGGTAGAATATTCGAGCATGTTGTGGATGGAGACAGAACACTAGTCTTTGAACACATCATCGCTTTTCAACGGAAGGACGTCACACTTTTCCCGGCATGCCTATGATACTTCAAAGCGCGAGCCTGCACACAGTTTGCTCATTTAGACTGTTGACGGTTTTTCTCGCGGCATGTTGTGTTGTGCGTGAAGTCTCTTGGGGGGGGGAGGGGCCACTGCTGAATGGGGCTAAGGTGAGTTCACTCTTGATTGTTTTTTATTCTTAGCGATCAGTCTCGTATATTTTCACTTTTTTGTAGCTTTATGCCAATAAACGCTACAAAGGCTTCACCTTTGCTAGAAATACCTCATTACGTCGTATTCTCCCTTCACTTGGGACGTAAAAATAAAACAGCTTCAGATGGAAGAATTTTCGACCACTGTCAGTGCAAATTTGAAAAAGTAGATTTATAATGGGCAACCTCGACGCAATAACAAAATGATTTAGTTATGTTTATCAACGATCCTTCTCATTTCTTTTTTAGGTTTGGCGTTATTGTCTACAAATAATTATAGAATATTTAATCTGTCGGAGTATAAGGCTATGATACAGCAAAAAAATTAAAATGATAGATTAATCTAGGATGTATTTCCATATTTAATAATATTTAATCTTTGTCTCAGATTTATCAAATATTTTTTTATAAAAAATATAAAACCATGTTTTATTTTAGATAGAAGGTTAGTAAAAACGATATTTTTTTTATTTAACAGACCAAATAAACATAAAATATCTAAATACTTCAAGAAATATATACTCTTTACACAAATACTTTTCATCTCTACGGATATTACATGCCACATGCACTATATAATCTATATACTTTTAATGTAAATAGTTTCATCATAACAGATATAAAAATCTACAGGCTACATGAATACAATCTTCACACTACATGGAATATAATATATGCTCTTAGCATAATACATTAATATACATTTAATCATTACATAAATTATATAAACTCATACGACAAGGTTTCGCTAGAAGACGTGTGATAGTGCGGGGCTGAATGAGCTGCAACAGGTGGATCTGGTGGAGATGATACTCAGTTCTCGATCTAAATAGATTATAAGTACCTTCTTACAGGAATTGACTTATAACTCAAACTTGCTTGGGCTATTTCCGTCAAAACGAATACGGGGAATAAAGTTACCACAAACATGGCACACGTTCTCCTACAAATAATGTCCGCTAAAGGTCTACCTCGTACTCCTTAAGCAGTCTGATAACCATACAGAGTTTTACAACGCCTACTTCAAAGCTCTCAATACAAGTAAAAGGTTGAATCATTATCTTGCGTAATGTTAAAGCCAGTGTCGTCAAAAATTCAATCTAATGCTCTAGAACATGATGAGGACAGGATTTACGGTTAAGGAATCGTATCGATGGATGGAGTTCTATTTATATTTACTTGACTAATATAATTAAACAGTATACTCATCTATCAAGATGAGACCTATCTACGTTAAAGACGATAGTCTAACATACCTTCTATCAACGTTCTAAAACTGTGGACACTGAACAGGTTTAAAGTCGGCAATTTTGTCCGTATCAGCCAGCTTAAGAATGTTTTCGCAAAGGACTACACAGTGGACTGTTTGGTTGAACTGTTCAAGATATGTAAGAATATCGTTTCAAATCCCATCACGTTCCTACTATAAGATATAATGGTGAACCTATAAATTGAGAATTTTAGGTCTAAGAGCTCAAGAAAACGTCTCTGCTCGACGTGTACCTCGTAGAGAAGGTCTTCAGACGCTTCGGAGGTAGAGTGTACGTTAAATGGTTGGGGTTTGATTTAACACACAATTCGTGGATTGATGTTGCCAACATCGTCTAGGAGAGGGGAGAAGACTTCCCTCCATTCGAGGCCCAACCGTATGGAGCGGACTGCGGTCGGAGAGTTTCACATCATTTGAAAATGTCCCATCAATCAGGATATAATGCCAAGGAGTTTAAAAACGTGGATATAGGTGATAGTTATCTCAAATATAGCATCGGAGACGATAGTAGTAATGAACAGATTATAAACCGAAAGTGTAAATATGGGAGGTATAGCTATGTAAGGTGTTTTACGCAGAGTATGTGACGTATGACAGTGACGTCACAAGATAAAGAAGTCTTCTAATTTAATAAATCAGGTTGAATGAATTATTTTATTCTTTGACGTCATAAAAGTGTGACGTTATGATTAACAGTAGATCCAGTAGATTACCTTGAGTGTACACTCTACGTCCATGACAAATGTACACCTGTGACCATGGTGTTGAAAGGTGGTACACATGTAACCATCACGTTTAGTGGGTGGTAGACTTGTGACCGTAGAGTTTGGGGTGTGGTACGTCGTACACTTATGACCGTGGCGTTTAGGTGGAGATCCTAGATAGGTCACCATTTATTTAAGACATATAATAAAAATAATAGTAAAAATAAAACATAATGTGGTTCAATCATTGTATATACATATTGATGATTCCTTTTTTCTGATTTTATGGCTAGTTTTAGATAGTTTTGTTTCTATACTGATTGTATTTTTACACAACGAATATCTTTCTATTGTTTTAAATGTCCTTGATAACCTACTGTAGTGACATTCTCAAGTAGATGCCCTACAGAGTTCACTCTACGTACGGGACTTATGGCAAACTGTATGTGTGATCATGGTGTCTATATAGGTGGCACCGTTTGTTTACATTTGTTGGTTAATGATTTATATTTACAAATGTGATCCCTTGGAGAGAAGGAGAACAGTAGTGGCTGTTTGTAATTAACGGTAATTGTTGTCGTTATAGTAAGTAGACAACTCGAAAGTTGGATTCACGTCCGTGACGTATGTAACAATGGTAATTTGGACACGGTGTCTGGGTGGTGGCCGTAGTTTTACATTTCTATCTAAGGTTAATTACCTTGATTTACATTTACTAGATTATGTTTTATAATATAATATCCTAGAGAGGTCGACATATATCCAATACATATATTAAAAATAATATTCTTCTTAAGAAACGTGATAGGTTGTTGAAAATGCGGGTACACCTTTTTTACTTCTATACCCTTAAGTTCTCTCTCGCAAATGTGGGTACACCTTCAATTTCAGTTTGAGTCCCGGTTAGTTTATCTTCCTAAATGTTATATATCAATTATCCAATGCTAGATAGTGATAAATACACACAAGACACAATTGTATTTCATTAATCTAAGGTCAGAATGAGTGTATGTACATGAATTAAAGGGTTAATGACACCTTATACCACTCAAACAACGAGGCATGTAATAGGTCGTAATTTTATTTAATGTATGATAAACTTCGGTAATATATATTAATAAGTTTTTAATATCGATATTAAATGTTTTTGTTTTCTACTCTTCCTCTAGGTTGATGCGGGTACGTTTCCACTAAAATATTTTATTTTTCTGCGTTATACAGTATAACATATATTTTTATTAATCAAATTAGCTTATGTCCTTTGTAACTTGATAAATAATAATAATAAAAATAATATGAATTTTGTACATTATTAGCTCAGTATTTATAGACACAAAAAGAGTGAATTATAAAAACATACTTTTCAGGACTACCGATAGATAAAATAACCATTCCTATATTATTAATAATATTATTTAAACACAGCATCCATTTGAAGATTATTTGTTTAACACTGATTTTTAAACTCAACAGTTTTCGAGACGGTGGGATATATTAGCCTAATGTCTTATATTAATTATCCAATATTCGATATCAAGGTCTGAATGGAAGTACAAACATGAATAAGGTTAAGTTAAGTTGTGTAAAAGTAAATGTATAAATAAAAAACCAAGAAGGGCTTATCACAATTTATTCATTTTAAGTCTAGTCATTTATATATTTGCGTTTCAAGCACAACATTTACATTTGGGAAAAAAATATTTTATAATAAATTAAATCGGAACTGCACACGTACTTTCTTGCTCCATTGTTTAAAAACTCGTAATATTTTTGAAACGAAATAATAGACACTAGCAAACACGAATAAAAAGTGCGCTATACCTACGTACAATATATTTTACACTTGGTTTTAAATTTTATAACTTTATTTTTAAAGAATTAAAGTCCTCATTTGTATATTTGGACCAAGAGAATGTGTTGATATTGGGACAACAATGGTTGACTATTCGAATTAAATTTTGACTTTCGGTTAAAATTTTCGACATTTCATTAGGTGTTGCATATCTTATGGTTATCGAATCTCTAATAAATTCCTCATTTATAAATTTTGAGCAATAAAATAGGTTAATATTGCCTATTGAGTTTAAAACGGTATAGATAGATCATTGCTGTACAAACATTTCCCCTAATAGGTTAAAGGAAAAAGAACATCATATTGTTGAGATACCTAATTATTTACTAACTCTATGGCAGTAGAGAATTATTTCGTTAAAACTTTTAAATATTATCTCTGTAGAACTAGAGGTCACAGAATTTTACCAATATATATTGCGGTATTTCAGAAACTTTTGGTGTTGTAAAGATATATTTCACATAAAACTGTTTTTTTTAACAGTAATACATATTTCGCAATAAGTTATTTAGAATTTCAAATAGAAACGGGGATACGGAAATTTCCACTTCTGTAAGGTACTCTAAAAGTCATGTTCATGGGAAAATTAATCTAGTAATTTTATTTATAATCTTAATCAACGCCCAGATATGAATTTTAATAAAAATCATTAGTATAGCCAATTTTGATAAAATCGATTTTTTATCATTTCACCCTTTATTAAACTACTATTATTTTTTAGGGTTAAACAGACACACAGAAAAATGGAATTGCAAAAACCACATCTTAGGGTTCAGGCAGGGGTTCATGAAACATTGAAATCCATCATCATCTCAGGGTTTTTTTACGCTCGGAACCTTTAGCGTTAGAATAGTTTAAAAATATATATAAACAGTCGACTCTGGTTATATTGAACTTCTATGAACTCAGATATTTGGTTCAATATGTCCGAGTTTCACTAAAACAGCATTTTTTTTTTTAAAAATCTGAAGCTATTAGGTTAGTGACAAAGAAATAACAAATTCAAATGCAATATCTCTTTATTGAAATGTATTATTTAATGTTAATAAATTATGTCATAAGCTGGTGTTTACTGTTTATCGTTTTAAATAATTTTTTTTCAGATTCTTCTCTAGAGTCTTTGACCTGACCCCACAATATCCATGCATTCAAAAACTAAACTAGATAGAAAAGTCTAATTGTTTTAGTTTCATGTACCCTCTCTAAGAAAGTGATTGGTAAAAACTCTTACTAAATGGCCACAGACTGTCGTTCACTACCCTGTAACTCCTGTTATATTAATACAACTAGAAGACTGTCATTCACTGTCCAGTAACTCCTGTTATATTAATACAACTAGAAGACTGTCATTTACTGCCCTGTAACTCCTGTTATATTAATAAAACTAGAAGACTGTCATTCACTGTACTGTAAATCCTGATATATTAATACAACTAGAAGACTGTCATTCACTGTTCTGTAACTCCTGTTATATTAATACAATTAGAAGACTGTCATTCACTGTTCTGTAACTCCTGTTATATTAATAAAACTAGAAGACTGTCATTCACTGTACTGTAACTCCTGTTATATTAATACAACTAGAAGACTGTCATTCACTGTACTGTAACTCCTGATATATTAATACAACTAGAAG
>CABFOV010008650.1:0-14143 GCA_902141375.1 Timema poppense
CAGCCAGGGTTGACGGAGTTTCTTGAGTATACAAATCTGTAGCACAACTTTCTTCGGAGTGGAAGTAAAGCCATCGGTCCCATGTCGATTGTGCCATGTAAAATAACCCTGGAAGGTGTGTTGAAATACCTTTCCTGACAAACTTAGTATGTACTGTCACCCACGCTCATTAATATTTTTATGTACTGATATAATTAGTCGTTTCAGAAAGTGCACGTTAAATGACTCAAAATAAAAATAAACAATCACCTTCTGACCAACCATATCAAGATAAAACCCAGCGAGAATCAATGATGTAATATTAGGAAAATAATAGAATCTCCTGTTTAAGGTGGGATGTATGGGAACGCAAGTTAGTATTTATATATTTACCATTTTTATAGCTAAAATAAATTTTTAGTCAAATTAATGTGATATTGATTTATAATATACATTGATTTTGATTTTATATGCAAAGGAATTTAAGTGATTTTTTGAATATTACGTAATTTAACAAGAACTTTTTCTCTTAATTTGATAAATGTATGTTCAAAGGTTACTTTGCTCATGGCGAGTATCCAAGAACTTGGAAAGTGCCACCGGCATCCCAAAGACCTGCTCGGATAAGCGATAAGAGTCAAACAGTGGTTTGGGAGGCTTTCACCCAGCCCCCCCATGGAGTCACGAACAATAAGGCTGACTTGAAAGTTTCCTGGCAATGCATCGTGTCGACATATTACTGTTGGGAGAAACCCACTTGCGCTCCGCAATGAGGTTCTCATTAGCAGAGTTCATCTGCCAAAGTAGCGACAGAATGGTGGATGTAGGAATGGGTGGGATGGTGATCCTGGTCTGATGGGGCCTTGACCAATATGTCATTTCGCTTCCTCCACTTCAATACATGGAAGCGACGGCTCTCCAAATGGTGACCTCTACCGGCCCAGTGCGTCTCATTTCCATCTACTTCCCTCTCTACCACCGGTTCGACCGGGATACGAGGGCTGTGTTACAGTTATAATTACAGAGGTTCATGGAATTGAATAATCACTATAACTTTAGTGTGCTGTATAAATGGATTAGTATTTTAATTGATAAAGTTACAAGTTAGATAACATAGCGACCGGTGTACGCACATGGTTGTATAAAACAGGAATTAGAAACATCATGAGTCAAAGATGCAAGTAATAGGCCTAACACACACATGAAAGGGACGGAAACATTTGGAACTAATAATTCATATATGACTATGTTGTTATTCACACAGGCTGACATGGAGGTGCTGCTTCGAGGTACCACGCCTGTTTTAATCGAGGCCAAGACGTGTCCACAATGCTCCTCAGACACCCGCTCTGGAAAGCCCGCATCCTCCTCGTCCACCAGGTAGCCCCAAGCAGGACAAGCATAGTCGAGGATCGGTCTGAGCTGCTGCTTGTACAGAGTCAGACCGTTCCTTGTATATAGGGCGCTACGCCTGTTAAGCAGTGGGTCTAGGATTCCCAGCATTTGTCTCACCCTGTTAAGTCTCTCAGTACAATGTAGTCACCAGGTCATTTTGGTGTGCAGCTTAAGTCCCAGATACTTGGCACTGTTTGCCCATCTGCTCTGCTCTCCGAACAACCGGAGGTTAGCCGTCCTGTATAACTTTCTTTTCTATGTAAAGAGCACTGCTGTGCTCTTCTCAAGGTCAATACTTGTCTTCCAGGTGGTCATCCGCCTCCAACTGCCTCAATTGCGTCTGGAGTCGCCCCTCCACCAGCTGCACTAGCCACGACTCCGCTACTAGAGCCGTGTCGTCTGCATACAGTGCCAACTTGTTGTCTGGGGATATAGGAAAGTCGTTCACATACAGACTGAAGAACAACGGTCCCACGAGGGAACCCTACTGTACTCCAGCCCGGATGTTTCTGACTTGGAAAGTGGCGTTCCCAAAGGTAGTAGAGAAGGTGTGGTAGGATAGATAAGATTGTACAACCTTGTACCTTCTAGGAGTTTGATGCTACCTAACATACATATATCAATATAAGAAATTTCAAGAAGAGGGTCGGTCCCTCGGAGAGAACATCTTGATCACCGCTAAATGAAGGCTAAGTTTGTTGAGAGACGACTGTCTAGAAAACTTTGATTAATATCAATCATATCGTTGCCATGAGAACCACTGAGCTTTATAGCAGTCGAACGCACTGCATGCTGGGACGGACGAGAAGAGGTGGGGATTGACCATCAAGGGGGTTTTGGAAGGTCGACTCCGCCTAGTGAGATGACTGAGTTCCGTCTTCAGTTGATCCAGAAACTCGGACAGGTCAAGTGCGATATAATTGAATGGCACGGTCCCCCCACCATTCTGACGGCATCGCTTCTGATGAGGCCGGAATCGTTCCATGAAGTATCCAAGACGTTGGTATGTAATAAAGACATATATGTATTACAAAACTTGTATGTAGGAAGAAAAAAATGTGTATGTATTTGATCCATGATTAGTTGCTTCAAATTTTAGGAACGAAAAAGGGCTGAACTGCTTTAGCCCGTTACAGCTATTATTGCAATCTTGTGTTGAACTGCACATTAGAAAGCATAACATTCCTCCCGAGTCGAAGGTGGTTGTGGAATCAGACATTTTATGGTAGCCAAAATTACCATCCCTCACAGACTCTGCCTTAAACTATGAGTGAAGATTGACCTTGAGCACGGGACGAATCTTGTATAGCTCACTGGTAAAGAATTGACGCGATAAGTCAAAGGTAGTGGGTTTGATTTCCGTGTCCAAGTGTAATTTCTTAACCAAATAAATTAAAGTAGTTATATTATAATAAATATGCGTGACACATTTTAGGCTTCAACTAATAAATATTCCAAATAATATTTTGTAGTGATATTTTATGGTTAATATGTCCTAATGGTGAGTATTCACTCTTTTTTTTACACTGTTCTTTTGAACGGAATCAATATTTAACTTATACTCGAAATCACGTTGGAGGACACGTGAATTAAGAGTTAGGCTTGTTTAATTTTATTCGTCAGTGACTCGGAGGTAGGGGTTCGATTTACAGATGGGTGTACTGAAGATGACGGTGGTTTTTCCTCAATAGCTCACCAAAATACCATCCACGCAAATGTGGGTACATTCCTTCTAGCCCTTATCGTCATCACTCCCATCCCATTTAGTATAATTAAATGTGGATAGACCCGATATAAAGGGAGACTAAGTGTAAATAATAATAATAAGCGGATAGCCCGAATGGATAGTAAAGCGCAGTGCTAGATAATAATAATAATAGTAATAATTTCAATTTCATTTATTATAGTTGTTGCATATTTCATGATTCACTAGTTTATGCATATTTCATTATTCGCTAGTCTCACATGGTTATTTCCCCCCCTATCCTCTCTTACTCAACTGCAGATTTCTTGGAATTAGCCACCCCTCTTCCCTCTTTATACTCACACCTGTCGCTTATTCCGTTTAAAACAGTGGTCTTTGAATTCCAATCTGTATCACAGCTCGGTGAACCTCTCTTGCTCGTTTTTGTTTGCATCTTCATAGACAATAAGTTGATAATGTTCTCTATGTTTGTTTTTATGTAATATATATAATATGTACTCATTAAACGCGAGTGTTTAAGGGAGCTCCTCTCGCAAACTAATATTCGTCAAGAAGATCAAGACCAGCGCTCCCAGGTATTCTCAGATCTCCAGTCAAGACAACCCTTAAGGTAGGCTCTACACAGTACATCTTATTAAACCAACGTTCAACTCACGTCTCTGTTTTAGTGTAACTAAAACGGGTCCTCCGAAATCAATTACTTTTTTTTGTTAGTCTTAAATACATCAAAAAGACAGATCGCTCATACAATAGTTCTGGCCAACAGTCATGAGACCTATGGCAGGTTAGCACTGAAAAGTACATAAATACCTTATAAGCACGTATAATAATAATAATAATAATAATAATAATAACAACCAAATAATTATTCATAATTATGACTGGTTACAAAAAATAGGACATGTTAATGATAAAAATAATAAAATATATAAATAACTTGAGAGTAAAAAAGCAAAAGTATATAAAAGCAGTAACATTAAGCAAACAAATAGATCAGAATAGTCTAAATTTAAATAATAAAAATCAGAACCTCTGCGGGATAAATTAGTGACAAGGGAGTTCCTTAAATAACTCTCTGAGTTCGGCTTTTCTTTTATGATAAAAGCCGAATTGGCCAAATATGGAATTAGTGCTGTAGATACAACCCCCATAGGGCTCACATTATAAGAGTTGAAGAGAACATAATTTTGGAATGCGAGGCCCGAGAAGAGACATGTATACCTACCTACATCACCAAGGACAAATTTTGCTATTGAAAACATTAAAAACAAAAAGGGTATCACAATAAATTCTATTCGAGTAGAAGAGTTTGGAGCTCTAAGAGGTTTCGAATTCTGTCATAATCATAATAAATCTGCTCAGTAAAGAATTGATCAAAGAACGTAGTGACAAATTTTCTTTGACCGTTTTCTAATGAAATGGAATTACAAACGACATTAGCATATTCTAGCTTAGATCTAGCCAGGTAATAGTAAATACAAAAATAAACAGTCAACATTCTTAAATGATGAAGTAATACATTTAAATTTCATGTAATTTCAATGATTGAGTTATATGGTCAACATGATAGCGGAAGTAGAGTTTATTGTCCAGGAGAACACTAGATCATATTTATACACAACGTGTATCTGAACATTGCATCAAACTTTGGCAGGCTATTCCTTGAGTGAAAATAGAATAATTCACATCAGCAACCTAGGGTTCATCTTAGATATTAAGGGTGGTATTCACCCCTAAAGATAAAGCTAAAAACGACTATTGTGTGGAGTAGTATGAAAACTTATCAAGGTATTACAACGAATCTTTGTATACTACTTATTGTAACCTTGATAATTAATAAACTAAATGCTCTGTTACTGTTACCCGCCCCAATCATGTAAAAAAAGGGGGGGGGGAGGGTTGTAACACTTTTTTCTGCAATGTTTTAGATACACTTTGTATAAGTGGAGCGAACTATGTTTTCACTGTACAAATTATAAATAAAAAATTATGTAGTTTTCCTAGTGAAAGATATAGATTTGGTCTTAGATTTATTAATAAACATTCCATTATCAAGAGACCATTGTAAAATACCATTTATGTCGTTTTGTAAGTCTATACAATCCGCAGTTGATGTGATCACTTTAAATAATTTCGCATCATCCGCAAAAAATAAATAGCTAGATGAGGTTAAATATTTGCCAATATCATCAATAAACACACTAAAGAGAAGAGGACCTAAATTAGAACCTTGAGGTATACCACAAAGAGCTAAAAATGTGTTGGACGAGTGAGAATCTATTTTGATAGTGAAAGATCTTTCATGTAAATAACTGCTAAACCAATATACTAATGAGTGGGATAGGCCAAAATTACAAAACTTAGAGATTATAATACTATGCTGACATGAATAAAATGCCTTACTTTGATCAGAATAGATAGTATTAACTTGACCTTGGGTAGAGACTTGAGGGGCAACGTGTCCCAGAAACTCGACTAGATTTGTGACGGTATATTTATTGTTTATAAAGCCATGCTTTTTATTGGAGAGTTTGTTCTTTAGGTATTGGTCTATAATTACTAACATTTGTTTTTTGCACCCTTTTTTTATAAATAGTGTAGTGAAAAAAAAAAGTTATATTGTATAAATTATAATTTACTTTGTCTAATATCAGTGAATTCTGAATCTTGTTTACTTAATAACAATAGTTAACATCAAGATGCACAAAAAATGTGCTTTTGTTGGGCGCCACCTCTAGGAACTAGGATAAAAATAATAATAAAAATAAAATAAAAATATTTATCTCGGCTAATTCAGACAGTGGCAATACTCAATACTCGAGACCACTGGGGAAACTTAAAACTAAAACTAGAATTAAATATTCAGGAAGGAGGGCGATATATTCCTCCATAATATGAAGTACTGTACATGGACGTTGTTGTAGATGATGTGCCTCCTTGCTTGGTTATCTTTCAATATGGCCTAATGTTATTAATACTTACGATTTAAAAGTATTTCCAACAACTATTTCATAAATAATCAAATTAGTATGGAGGTCTACTAAAAAAATTGAATAATGAATATGAAAACGAATGAGCATAAGCGGGGTTGCAAAAAATAAACAGATCATATCTCCGTGTCCTAATTGTAATAGTGGCTTACCACAGATCAAGGAGACTAATGTTTTATTACGAGTGGTGATGACAAAGATAAATAATTTAGTAACTAAGAGTCAATCATTCTATCTAATTCTAAAAGAGAGTACAGAGGCACAAGGGTAGGGACCACTAATGGGGACCATAACGGATACACACATTTAGGGCTTATGGTGTATCTCAATTTTCTAGCGGAGACGCTTAACCCCCATAAAATTATTAGTCTTCCAATTATTAGAGACCACGAGGGCACTGGGACTGCCTGTGTATTGAATGTATGATCTGTGAGTGAACCAAGTTTGTAAGTGAAGTCTTGATACAATCTGTTTACTTAGCAAGTGCATATTAAATACACCCCACCGCTTCAAGATAGGAACTACATTAATATTAAACTACTATTTGGACATTTTTGCTAAACGGAACTACATGCTATGTACACACGGTATGCATTTTAATATTTTTGTTGTTGATTTACACAGAAACCCTTTGCAAATATCCGCCAGTGTGAAACCTGACACTATTTTTTACAAAGGCCAATCAAATTCTTGGAACCAATGTAAATATTGACAAGGAAACCAATGTCATTATTCCTGTGTATGCCACCCATCACGATCCTAGGTACTACCCTGAACCAGAAAAACTCGACCCTGAACGGTTCTCGGATGAAAACATAAAAATTCGACCAAAGTTTACTAATTTACCTTTCGGAGAAGGTCCAAGAAATTGTATAGGTGAGTTGTGTTAACCTCTTCTTTAAATCTGGGGGGAATTTGAAATCTGCTATAGTTTTCTCCCAATGAGAAAGGTATTAAAAATTATCTTAAAGTTTCTCCAAACTTTGTCCAAGCAATATCTTCTACCAAAAAATTGCCAATTTACCTTGAGAGTGTACGATCAATTCTGCAGTTAAATTCTATGTAAAATAGCAAACATTGTGTATTATGTTTTTTTGTTGGTTGTGTTATCATTTTTAGGTCTGAGGTTCGGCCTCATGCAAGTCAAAGTCGGCCTGACAGCTCTCCTGTCAAAGTACAAGTTCTCCGTGTGTGAGAAGACGTCGATACCCGTAACTTTCAATCCTATCTCTTTCATCACGCTACGGCCGCGAGACATACATCTCAAGATAAGCCACCGCGATAATTGACGATAGATAGAGAATTGAATGTAACTAGGGATATATACTGTAGTTCTTATTATACAATTATTAATTTACCTTCTCGTGTAGTCTCATGAATTACTACAATTAAACATCAATATAGAATGTCTACAAAATAATGGGAATTTGTTTCCAACTTACCCAAACTGTCCTCTTTCACAGTTTTGCGATTAGGAATTTAATTCCTCTTTTAGATTTGATGGGAAACAAATATTTTGAAATCTCTGGGTTTGTGGTTTCGTGCGTGGTACATAATTAGTTTAGCGTATTGCTAGGGACTTCTTGATAATGTTTAACATATTAGAATTATGTATATATATCTATATATATATTGGGAAACATACATATTTTTATATCAACTCTGATCATGCTGTTTCGTGCGGGGACATGCATAAGTTAATCTATGGTTAAGGATGTATTGGTTCTTTTTAACAAATTGCAATTAAGTCTGCGTAGATATATTTAATATTTTAGGAAACAAATATGTTTATCCTATTCCAATCGTTGTATTATCTAAATAAAAGGTAAGGCTTTTATTGCCTATTTTGTGATACACATATTTTACGGGATTATTTTAAATCTTAAGCTAGAGCTAAACTATGTCCTACAACGTATAAGGATATGTATTTATTTACGATTAACTGTCATTTACATTATTCTTGCTAGTGTTTATAATACTATATGCTTCAAAGTATTATTGTTTCTCAATGGAAGACCAACAAAATGTTATATCTCATTCGTCATTTTTTTTATTGGTCTTGTCCTTTTCATCTTGGGTAAATTAAAATATATTCAGCCAATATATTTAACCATAGTTTAAAATAATATACATGCTTCGTTTTTTGGGAGAACTGTGTTTAACTTATGTTGGTTTTTACCCCAACCGTATGCGTTTTTTGTTTCTGAGTGCGATTGTTTGCCCTTAGACTATTGTCATTTTAGCTACTGACTCACTATGAAATGTTGATATTTTTCTAATGTCTTGTGCGCTCCCTTTCATTAGGTGTAAAAAGGAGGCTAATTAGAAATGAACTACGAAGTGATGTGACAATAATCAATCGTAATTCTTCGGCTGAACACAGTCATGGAAACAAAGTGACTAAACCGAAACTCTCCCATGGTCTACAATGGCTACTGGTCGAAAGGTTATTAGGTTGACATTACCATGGGTTAGTGAGTCTACTGTCCAAATATCATAGAAAGGTCCTTAGCTAATATTTATGAAATCTAACATGTTTACTTACAAGTACTCCTACCTCAAGGTATGTGAGCTGCAACTTTCACGTTTGATCGAAACGTGTATTTCAAATACCTAAAATATCTCACTTCAGTGCCCGAATGGGCTAAGGCGTCACTATAGTTATAGCTAATTTGCTGATGATGTGGAGATAGGGGATTAAATTCCGGTCGGTCATACTTATATTTTTTTTCCTAAATGGTTTTTCAATCTTCTTCCACGCAAAATTCGGGTAAATTACTTCTAAAATGCTTTCTTCCTAATCATTACTTCATTAGTGTAAGTATAATATATACGTTAAATCTAAACTAGTGTAAAAAGTAATAATTAATAAAATAGTAGGACGTTATCAATGTTGTTAACCATAAAATGTTTGTATTTTCTAAGACATTCTTCTTTCAAAATCTTGCAATTCTTACCCTCTATGCATCGCCCCAACGCCCTCATCATCACATCATCATCATCATCATCATCATCATCATCATCATCATCATCATCATCATCATCATCATCATCATCATCATCAGGGAGTTGAAGCTGAACAGGAGCCAGAACTGATAACATTCTTTAAAGTATATTCGAAACCAGAATAAGAACAGGAACCCTAAAAATAAATTACTTATGCACGAGAATCGAAGTTGGTATAGAAATCTTTTTAGGTTCAATAAGGTTCTTATTAGTTGTTTTTTCTGCATTTCTTGCCCATCATTATTATTTAATTACATTTTTAAATATTATGTTTTCCTCTTTTCCTTAATTAGGAATTTTTTGTCAAGATATTTTGTATTTTTGATACAAATAGCAAACACAACTGGTACGTGTTTCGGTTCGTTTCACTAATTATTTTAGTGTATTAATATAATAAATAAATCACTCAGGTTACCGTAGCTTGTCGCGAGTGACCTAACTACAAGTTATTTACGGGTCGTTTGTGAACGATGGATTGTTTAGTGAGTGTTCGCGAGCGACTGAATTACAAACTGTATGTCGGTTGATCATTACAATTAGCATACAGCATGTAGTCCAACAATCTAACTACATGTTGCAGGCTACTAATTTAATAACGTATGAACTAGAGAAATTAACTGCTCGATTCAATGAGCAAAACTGCTTTAACCTATTCATAATAGTGTTCCATCTATAAATGAAACACACATTTTGTTGCTTAGGTCGCCCGACGACTGGTAGAAAGCTTAAAATATGAAACAGTTTTAGCTTAGTACAACACAAGGTCCTAAGTACTGTTTGAAAGGACAAAGCTGTCACTGCTGAATGATGATAGGACTAACCGCAGTGATCTTGGTGTTGAAGGCGCCAAGCTTCCGAAAGTAGCGCAACCATTTAAACATTTTAACTTGGAGGTGGAATATCTGGGTATATTATTTATGTGCCCATAGGATATAAAGCAATACCCACAAATACTACACCAGTACTTAAACAAATCTCAACTGTGTTTTTGAATAATTCTCTAAGAAATGGTAAATTTTTGAAACTTAAAATTCTTAAATATTTTAAACAAGATCGTATAGGCACAGTGCGTTGATGTATACTGAGTTCTTGGTGCCAGAATCTTAAAACATAAAAGTTAAGGTCATTATTGAACACGAAACTAAGCGTTGCTGGTTTATGCCCCACTGATGTTTAAACTTTTTTTTACTATTCCACTTTTGTAAAATTAATAAATTATAAAGGGTCAGAAAATAAGATTTAAGTTGTTGTATTTTAGGATGTTCAAATCAACATAAAAACACTAACATAAATATAACATTTTACCATTTTCCATTGGTTTGAGAAACACGAACAAATTCGTTCCAAGCAGCTAACATAAATAATTAAATAATTTTTTTTAGAGAGTTAATGAATTAATAAATATTTAATTCGACATATTAGATTTGTGATAGTCACCTGCAATCCATCCTATATTTTTCCCATTAGGCATAACTGGGATCGATGAGTTATCTCAGGCATACCTTATTTTTCAAATCACATGCCTAATTAATTAAGAAGTGATATTAGAGAGGGTTTTTTAAAAACAAATTAGAGAGGATGCAATTTGCGTGCATAAAACGAAACCAAATAATAATAATGGAAAAGTCAAGCCTTTGTGTTGACAAACGTCTATCATTGCACTAAACATTTAACAGAGAGGGAACGAATGTCAGTGCAAAAAAATTCACTTTAGGTTGTGTACCACCATAATAAAAAAGAACTTGAGCAGAATAAAAGTAAACAAATATTATAGTAACTATATACAAAATAATAAAGTTATTACTAAAATTCTAAACGAAGACTTAAATACTCAACACTATTATTTATATTTCAATGAATCTTTACTCTTTCTAAAAGATGGGCAAAGCCAAGAACTATATTAAGAAACCAATAAATTTATATATATTTTTTTGTAGATTAAATTAGACTCTTTAAACAATAATCATTGTTGTGCCTATGGAACATATATGGTCACCGTAGAACTTCATAATATCATAATATATACCTAATAGAACTTAATATCAAATCAATATAGATACCGAATATTTTTGAAAAAATAATCAATAGTTCATCTGAAGTTTTATGTTACCAATATGTAGATAATTGTATAATATAATTTAAACTTTATATTATAAGGTGTTAAACCTACATAATACACATGTATACCTTATGATATTTGTTCCCAATCACAACTGCGGTAAAATCGTTTAGATTAAATAAAAATGTAGTCCAAGAAGATGTGTTACACGTAGTGAGATACTTTTTTTTTAAATGTAACAGAATTGTTTATCAGTTTGGCTATTACTTGGTAGCCAGTACCTTAACTGTCGACCACTAACCTGAACTCACAAGATATTTTATTCCTCCAGTCACTATGAAATAAACTTTCAGATATTGTGGATCAATACCTTTTTGTGGTTGCTAGTTTAGAGCTAATCGTTCTAAAACCAGTGATCACAATATAACCATATAGCGCCACCCTTAGGGGCACCTATCTGCCCCCATTAATACGTATCCCAGGGGGATTGCCCTAAATCTAGAGAACAATTGTGAAATTGTGAAAGCGTCCACAAGAGATGTTTCCAGATTTGTCAAATATCAAACAAGACCTAGAAAATTGGGGGGAACGGGGATTGGATTTTATATCAAATTTGTAGGAATTTCTTTCCCCTACTTTTATCATGCTTTTCCCTGCCACCCAAACACAATCAAACAAATTTGTAAAGTATGAACATTTAATACACCGCACCCCCCCCCCCCCTCTCCCTGAACGAGCAATGTGACACAACAGTTGGCACCGTATGTTGGGCTGTATAAGGCTAACTTGTTGGAAACATAAAAAAAAATCCCGTGTTCGGATAATTGTATGAGCTCTATTTTCATATTAATCTTTAATTTCTATATGGCATTAGAAACTCGAAAGTTCATTGCCGCTCTTATAAAAGTACGCCACCTATCCCTATGTTGAACTAGTTCTATCCAGTCCTTATCATTACACCCTATCCCTATGTTGAGATAGTTCTATCCAGTCCACCTCATTACACCATATCCCTATGTTGAACTAATTATATCCAGTCAAACTCATTACACTCCATCCCTATATTGAACTAGTTCTATCCAGTCCACCTTATTACACCCTATCCCTATGTTGATCTAGCTCTATCCAGCCCACCTCATTACACCTATCCACACTTTGAGCTAGTTCTATCCAGTCCACCTCATTACACCTATCCCCACTTTGAGCTAGTTCTATCCAGTCCACCTCATTACACACTATCTCCCACAGTTACATTCTAACTTTATCCTCCAATCCAAGCCTAAGTCTTCCCAACAGTTTCTTCTCATTGGGTTTAACAACCAGTTACCTCAACACGAGTATAAATTCTCTCATTTGGTACATATTTTGCCCACCTTAATCTACGAGAGTTGGGTTGTCCAAAAAATGTCTAATAGTTATTAAAATGTATGAACTCATCATTATATAACCTTACCCACTTTCCCAGTATATTCATTCTCTTTGGACCAAACATCTCCCCAAGCTCATGCAATAATGATGGCTAAAGCGCAGCTTCAAACACCCTTCACTCTCTGCAACTCAACCTGGAATTATGTTTGCAACCATTCTGTTGCCCAAAGTGTGTGGGATTACATGCTGTTAAAACCTGCTCAGTTTATTAGATTATGTGTGGGTCACTAGAATAATAATAATAATTCCATATCTTTGTCTGTACGTATAATTAAATAAGGTAACATTACCGGGTTGTTTTACTATCATAATTATTATTGATTTCAAAACTATCGTTATTTTTTACTGAATTTTGGTCATTACATAATATACCTTCAAACCACCAAGGATAATAATTTATTTCTCTAGCCTGAGACTGATTGTAGATATCACGTACAATGTTAGTTATCTAGATAATTATTTAGAACCAGTTTAAACAATACTTACTTTTAGTTAACCAGCTGTGTGTTTTAATAATTGGGGAATTCTTTTGTCCACACAATTAACAAAAATTAAGTTGTAGTTTCTAATTAAGTATTTAAGAAAGCTATTAAAAAATTTGGAGCAAAATATATTCTACGAACCTAATCATACCTGTAAGTTATCTACAAGTAGAATAGTTATGTACATTTTTATTTGAAGTATTTTACGTGTTCTCTCTGAACCTACTGGTTTTATCATCACTCGACTTATAAATTAATTTAAATATAGAAAAGAACACTTATTTCACTGCTATTAATTGCTCGTTGTGAACGGGAAGGTCCACATCTCACCAATGATGAATTTTTCGGCTATGCTGTGACTTGAACCAGGTAACCTTAGCTTAGCAGGCAGACACACTACTTGTTGACCTGAGTTTGACTATATATATATATATATATACACTAATGTATGGACACACTAGTTAATATAGAATAAACTAATTTATGGCAAACAATGTCAACATTTCCGAAATATTAGCCTACTCTAGTTGGAAATGTGACTGCAATACCATTAATTATGTTTTGAAGTTTATTCTTGAATATTCTTCTGAATTATATTGTTTCTATCTTTTTATAAACTATGATATATAATCTTTCAAAATAACACTATAAAAATCACTAATACATATATGTATTAGTTAAAAAAAATTAAAATACAAAAATATAGTACTGTGCTATTTTATGCCTACTGTATGAGTAAAATGATAATATTTAATCATACACAGTAAAACATCGAACTTACTAAATTAAACCGTCTTTTATGACTATTGTTGTATTATATGTAATTATCATTGCTTGCCAATATCGCACACAAAATGTTTTGCCCTCTTAGCAAGGCCAGCACAATAATTATGAGCCAACATTTTATAAATCTTATCCATGATTCGTTTGGCCTTAAATGGGAAAATGTGTAATTACAGTAGAGGCAAACACAGTCGTCATATCCATCAGCGCAAGGGTCTGAGTTATATAATTCTTCACTCACAAACTCAATTCTCTTTCAGTTATATAATTCTTCACTCTCAAACTCAATTCTCTTTCAATTATATAATTCTTCACT
>CABFOV010008652.1:0-22558 GCA_902141375.1 Timema poppense
TGAAGTTTATTAAAGTTAAATTTATAATACAATATTTTACAATTTACAATTTTAATATCAATGTGACAAAGTAGTTATTTATAAGTTACCAATCAAAATATCTGATCTCCCTGAGCCTGACTCTATCTGGAAATTTTACAAATTTAATTTAGAGGTGGACGATGATAACACATTGAAATAGATACAATACATGCCTTTTGGGTATTTTAGGACATTATATTTTAATGGAGGCTGGTAAGAAAAAAATTAATGGCTATTTATTATATTTTCAGACAGTAATATATTAAATAATTCAATAATGTTAGATGACCAATTTTATAAGAATTGGTTTGTTTGGGGCTTATTGCTGTTTTTAAAGGTTTGAGGTTGTGAAACTCTCGTGTTAGTTAACGTAATGTGTGTAGTATAAATGTATATCGTAGTACTTGTAGGTACTCTCGTTTTGTGCAAAATTAGAATACTTTCGTGATATTTAAAGTAAAAGTATGGAATTTAAAATTATAACTTTACACTGGAAGAGTATTTGTTTTCATAATGTCTGTAGATATTCAGACGCCTTTTTAACAGTTTAAAAAGTTTGTTAAATAATTTTCTATTTCATGAATAGATATGGTTATTAATAGTTATTGATTTATTGATATATAGCTAACCTGGTCAAATTGATTTAACCTTTTTATCTGTCTTAGCAATAATTTAATCAACAATATTTTTCTTCGTTCTACTAGATACTTAGTGCCAATTAAATTACTGTCTGTTATTTTTGAAAAAACTGAATTACTCTTTACATTTAACTCTTGCTGATGCTATTTTCACATTATTATTATGTTAGCTTATTCCCTCTTATCTTTGTAGTATTTTCTTTAGTGGCTTATTGCTACGAGCTAAAGAAAGAGTGATATTGTGGTTTGAGTTTCCTGGTGGTTAGAATTATCTTTTCATATTGGTCTCTTGTACTCTGACTTCATGTTTCCATAAAGATTATTGTTTGAATAAACAGCCGCTAATCGAATATTTTGTACGGCAGTGTCCTTCTCCCTAAAAGTATTTTTATTGTAATAACAAAGAAAGGATCTACATTGTGTTGTAAGCATATTATTTAAATATAGCTCCACTAAATTTTTTGTTGTGTTGCAAAAACTGTGAAAGAACTTGTTTTCAGTATTTCTTACCTAATTAGTTTAGTCCAGCTTTGAACGTGTCTTTCTACCACGTCACATCTGCAACAACTCTGAAAATAAATGGTCTAATATAATAGTGTTATTAATATCAGTTTTACAAGACTCACTGTTGTCAAACTAAAACGTTTATCGCTTCCAGTCAAAACATTTTCTCGGCTCATTCAAGGTCAAAATTTTTGCCCTACCTTCAAATGTTTGCGCATGCGCAGGGGTTGATTATTACTATACAGTCTTTCTAACTAATCTTTCATTTCTGTACAGTTTCCTGTGACTGGCGAATGAGATAAAACGATGAAAGAAAACTCCTCAAAGTTTTGAATAATGACAAGGAGGTGGAAGCTCCAATGAGTTGCTGTGACTGATGAGAGGATCACCACATTCCAGCTATAAAAGGCCGCTTTGCAATATGACCTGAGGAATGAGGCCCAGTCTGGGTCGCATCGAACCAGGGGTCAATAAAATCAACTTCATTCCCTAAGTTTAGATGTAAATATTAAAACTAATTAATAAACCGCCTTGTTAATTTGTTTAACGTATTAAACAAAACAATCAAACCAACAACTAAAATATATTTCCCCATCAAAATTGTATATTTTATTTTAGAAAATAAGACTTGATATTATAACTAAAAAATGAAGTAAAAACGGTTGATTATTCGTAAATTTAATTATCTCATTATCATACAGTTAATAATAACGTATTTTATATTGAGTTTCAAGAGTTTAATCAGTATAATGTATGTGTGGTGTTTCTTAGTATTAAACATTGTACAAATGCTTATAGTTTCCTTAGACAAAAATATAAAAAATTTAAAATTATATTTTAAATATTTTGATCCCTTTTATAATAAATAGGATTTATCAAAATTACAATTTGGAAATAATAAATTTCATGTCCCATTCGACTTAATATTTCAGGAATCAATTACTTCTTCCACTCAACGAAATAACCTAATTTTAAGCATGAAGTGAGACGAAACTATTCAAATTTTACATCCATTAGATAATTATTAAAAAAACTATAAATGGCTATCTCAATGTAATTGACCAAATTTATGGAATGTTATTCTGTTTACACTCACCAATTAAATTTGTTATTTTTAATGGGACAAAACCCTTTATTTATATTATACATATTATATATATGTATATATATATATATATTTATATAATGGGTGCAATGCCTCAGAGTTCCAATCTTAGAGTTAAATATATCTCATTTCCTCGTCACGGCTACCCTTCCCTTAGGACCACTGAGGAATCAGACAATGTAATCAAACTCTTTTCAATTAGTGTCGAATAAAACTTTATATTGTCATGTAGGGAAACAATGTATACAAAATCAAATATTTTCCTGTACCCTTAGAAAATTAAAAAAGAACATAAATGAACAGTATACAAGGTTATTATTTAATAGCTATTATAACCTTTTCCAAAATTCTTACTTAAAGCACGCTTTTCTAATATACACTCTAATCTTTTATTTAGAAATAGAAATATAAACATTGATGGGAAATTAAAATAGTAAATCTATCAATTTAAATCTAACATAACAAAATTAAAAAAATTTAATTAGTAAAAACTATTTTTTCTTATTTCTCTATGTAATAAAAGGAATTGACAAATTTCGTTTGAAACCAATGCATTAAATACAATTTTATATAGTTGCTTAGAATTTTCTGTCTTTAGTAGTGATACAATTTAAATATTTTATTCAAAAACCAATATTATTTTATGAAATATTCTAAATTAACAATGCAGAAGTATTCTATTTGGGTATACACATAAAACAAACATATTTAGAAAAACTCGTAGTGTTAAACACTGCCATTATTGAAAGTAGCAACAATGAACAAACCACGAATTAAAATCAATGGAAGATAAAATAATTATATTCCCTGAAACACAGATTTGACATTTTCTTGAAAGGAATGGAGTTAACTAATATAAACACGGCATTCATACATTCGTAGTTCCTAAAGGACGTTGAAATTTATTTTTGGACCTTGGTTTTTGACAAACTGATGCCTGATTTATATCAAGTTTTGTTATTGCCAATTTCGAAATCTTTGGTTAGTAGTGCCAAACACTAAATATAAAAGTAAATCAATTATTTCACATCAGTAGGGCCCTTGCAAATTACTTAGAACGTGACAGAGGCTTAATTAGTTCAATAAATCCCTGTCATTGCTTTTTACATAAAAGATAATAATTATGTATGTTTTATTTTATGGTGGTACAATCATGTATCTTTTCATAATATGACATAGATTTTGTTGGCATTTTTAATGTTTATCTCTAGGATTATTGTGATTGATTAACTTGTAGTTGGAACTAGTGGATCCTGGCAGGGATTGCTTAAGATCATTTCACTAATATATATTCTAAAATTAGTTTTCTTTTAAAAAATGTCTAGCCTATATGATATGTCCTAACTTCACTTTATAGTTAAAAAGTTATTCGTCAAAGACTATGATTTGACTTTATAAAGATTTATAGCCCCATGTGTATAATTTGAACTAAAACATAGAATTCCCCACTTTTAATTAAGGTAATAATTTGAAAACTAACCCTCTTCAATCTCTCAATTTGTTCGTCACGCTTACCAATCATATAAAAATAAAATTGATATTTTTTTTACAAAATATAAATGATTTATTTACCGATTTACAACTATATACAAATCATGGTTTCCATGGTGATGTAAACAAAGAATGATTGTACAGATGAAACACTGCCAATACACAAGGAAAATATGACTAATTCTTTAGAAAATTGGGTTTTAGTCTTAGGTTATTTATTATTTATGACGACATCCTAGACCTCTAATATTTAAAGTAAGTGTTATTTTGTCAAAATCGGTAAGCCGTTTACATGCCATAT
Organism: Timema poppense; assembly: GCA_902141375.1. Lineage (NCBI taxonomy): Eukaryota > Metazoa > Arthropoda > Insecta > Phasmatodea > Timematidae > Timema > Timema poppense. The sequence goes on from CABFOV010008652.1 coordinate 4,061, forward strand.
ACATTGTCGGAAATAGGCTTATTAATTTAAACACAATATTTATTAATCAACTAAGTACGGGCTTACACATTTTATAGTGCTTACTTTTTATAAAATATCATTTTTTATTCTTTTAAAACCCTTTTTTAACTACACGGTCTATGACGAGAAAAATACAAGGGAATTAATAGCTGAACTTTATGTATTTTTTGGTGCTGGTTTTTAAAAACATAATGAAAAATTTCTCTATCACATCACGTTTTGTCGAAAAATTCAAATTTACTTGGATTTTTATGAACATTAACCCTAAAATTAATTTGGCATTGCATTTATTCCCTGTCTGCCAGACCATCATTCTACCGTGGTGAAACCTACAGAATACCCCTCGTGATACCATCCCAGCACCGTCTCTCTATTCCTGTCGCAACCTCTTTCTACCAATAGTGTCATGCGAATCCTTATCTCAGTTCTTTATCTTGGTTCACTGACCTCGTAGGAACGCTCACTAAGTGAGCGTAATCGGCAGTCACCTTTTATATTTTCGAGATTTATCTGAATTGATCCTGAACATGTTATCCTTATTAAGACTGAATTTTCTCGACCTTTCTGGAATCATCATTAAAAGTATATAAGAGAGATCTCTTCATGAGGGACTCAGTTTATCTCCTTTAACCCAGAATATCGTGTACTTACCGTGTTCATAGTAATATAAAAAAACGAGGACATTTTTAAGTTGGTCTCAATTTTTCTTTCATGTGTTGTGTCGTGCGTGTGCTGATACAGTGAAAAGTGGAAACTTCACCAATGAAACAATTTTAACGGTTTCATTTCTCTGTACTTTTCGTGAAACACGGCTTCGAGTTCGAGACAATGTGAAAATTTTCCAGTTGACTTTTGTTAAATAAGCGGCGAACATAGTGTTATTAAAAATCGCATGAGGAGCATTACATACTATGTAAGACAACTTTATCTGGCGTATTTTGGCATTAAACTCGGAGACCAGAACAAATCGTGGGCTCCTCATAAAGTTTGTGTGCAATGTCTCAATGATCTACGCTTATGGCTCAAAGGAAAGAAGACTGCTTTACGATTTGGAAGTCCTATGACATGGAGGGAGCCAAAAAACCACTCTGATGATTGTTAATTTTGTTTCTGCCATGTCCGTGTGTATAACAGCAAAAATCAAAAGTTAATCTTTTATCCTGATAAGATTCCATCGGTGATACGCCCCGTTCCTCATGTACTTGATGTGCAGTACCTTTGCCTCCAACTGAAATGCCAGTCAACTCTTCAGAGTTTACATATTCGGAACATCCAGAAGTTCAAGGCTCCGATACCTAATATAAGCCCCCTGGAGGCGATTCACCTCAGCCCTTCTCTCAGCTTGAACATAATGATCTGACTAGAGATCTGGGCCTTTCTAAAGAGGTAGTTGAATTGTTTGGCCCCATATTGAAAGAAAAACCTATTGAGGAAAGGAACTTCATTTACTGGTACAGGTATCGAGTAAAGGAATTTTTTAAGTACTTTGAGGAAGAGAAGAACCTGGTCTATTGTTCTGATGTTCCCGTATTGATGAGAAAATTTAATATCATATACGATAAAGATGAATGGAGGCTGTTTATAGATTAATCGAAAAGGAGCCTTAAGGCTGTCCTTCATCACGGAAGCAAGTATGGATCTGTACTAGTTGGATACTAGGTGCATTTAAAAGAATTCTATGAAAACCTGGCTCTCGTCCTCAACCAAATTAAATATGCCGACCACGGTTGGACCATTTGCGGTGACTTGAAAGTTATCTCCATGCTTCTTGGTCAACAAGGTGGATATACAATGTTCCCATGTTTCATCTGTGAGTGGGACAGCCGTAATAAGTCTCAATATTGGGTCAAAAAAGAATGGCCGTAAAGACAAATCTTGAACCAGGCACCAAGAATGTGATTCGGAACAGCTAAGTATCCAAAATTAGTATTGTTACCCCCTCTACATATAAAATTAGGTGTAATAAAACAGTTAATCAAGTCTATTCATAAATATGACGATTGTTTCAAATACATGTGCAAAACGTTTCCAGGTTTATCCGAAGCAAAGTTGAAAGAGGGAATCTTTTTTTGTCCAGATATCCGCAAGCTTAAGTAGGATAAATAATTTGAGACTAGCATGACAACAAAGGAAAAAGAAACTTTGGTTTCCCTCATAGATTTCGTCAGTAAATTTCTGGTTCATTACAAGGATCCTGACTATAAAGCAATTGTTATGAATATTCTGAACACATTTCAAGCGTTGGGTTGCCCCATGAGTGTCAAAATACATTTCCTTCACTCACATGTGGACTTTTCCCCCGAAAATGTAGGATCAGTCTGCGAAGAACAGGGTGAAAGGTTCCACCAAGACATTAAAAATGGAGCTCAAATATCAAGGAAGATGGGACAAGAACATGCTCGGCGATTTCTGTTGGATGTTAACACGAGATAGGTCTGAGATTCAACATAAAAGAAGAACGTCAAAAAAGAAGTGTCAAAGGAAAAATAGTACGTACTTAAAAATATAAACTTTTGTTTTTGTTTAGTTTGTTGCTCAATTTAAGAATTGTTTCAAACTTCCATGTACATAATAATTGCTCCTCTTGGTCAATCGTCTATTTTATGTAAATTACCTCAATAAAAACAAATTAAAATAGACGGCTCGTGCGATCTGGCAACGGGGGGTGTTTTCATCCATTTAAACCTATAAATATTATTCGATTGCTAAAAATCAATTTAACGCACCAAGAATCGATTATTTTACATATATTTAATTGGATAAAATCCACTATTGCCAGATAGTACATGCAAAGCTATTCTATAGAATTCCTTTTCAAATAGGATTTTAGCAAAAATATCAATAAAGATTTTACAAAAAATTCTGATGTGATAGTAAAAATGGAGGTCATTTTCGAAACTGACCCCCCAAATAACATAAAACTCTACTAAAACTTTTAGTGTATTTTTCAAAAAGTTCAATTTTTCAGGTCTGTGATTATTGATTTTTATATCTGTTCCGATTTGTAGGTTCAATATCAATAGTTATACAATCTAATGGCCAAAATTTTTCCACATTGGCACTTTTGGCACGTATAGCTACAGTGTCTCAACTATTACAGCCAGATAAAGAAATATTTTTTTTTTTTAATAAATTAATCTGTAAATTTTCCTTTAAAAAATGTATAGCTAAAATAAAATATTTTTACTGTATTATTGGTCAGCTCAAACACTCTAGATTCCAATTTTAGAATTAATAATTATGGCCATTTTATAAGAACTCGGAGTTCTTGAAAACTTCCCATACATCAAATACACTTAGTCCAAGTGCTCGGGTCCAAATAATAATGATATTATGAGGTGGAGGCAAGCCATCTAACATATAAACATCAAGCTTGAACACCCATAAATCCATTTCATCTTAGGCCCAGAAAGCGACAAACAGACATAATAATGTAACAAATAGCCGAAACTATTGTTAAAGCGTTTTAATGGGGATAATACCACCAGGAAATCATATTTTGAAAATTGAAAAATTACAGCTGGACACGGGAATCGAACCCGGGACCTTCGGCCGAAGGTCCCGGGTTTGATTCCCATGTCCAGGTGTCATTTTTCAAATTTCAGAATAAGACATAATAATGTAAAGTCCACTTATTTGAGTTTGGCTACAAATAAAACGTAAGCCTTTATCATAATCTCGAGGGGAAATTTTTGATCTATTACGGTACAATAATTCCTCTTTTTATAAAATAACTATAATGACTCTATTAATCAAAACCTTATGTCTTTATTGTTCATTCAAGATAATATCTAAAAGCTATGTTTTCTACTGATCGTTTGGATATTAAAGCTCATTTATAAAGAAAATTGGTTTGAACTTTTCTTCTTAATTGTTCTACCTACTCGTTAAAAAATTTAATTATATATAATTAATTTACACACTTATATCAAATAATATATCCATGTGAGATTTTATCAAGTTTATAGTGTATGTTGGCATGGCCGAGGGAGAATTGATGTGACATAAATAATAACAAATAAAGATTACAGTAAATTACTTTGTGTACAGTATTCATTGCCACGCAAATGGTGGATTGGGAAGAAATAAAATCATCTCTCAAATATGCATCGATTTCCTTTTACGCTTTTTACACAATAGCTAGAAATTAAATCTAATCTCTGCTACTTATTAAACAAAGTGTTGGCCTGTAAGACTGTTACCTTATATTAATGAAACCATTTAAATTATTGCGATTCAGTATTTTTATTATGTGTACAATAATACGGGAAAAATATTTAGGGTATTGATCGAAGGGAATAAAGTCATATATATATATAAAATATTTTTTGAAGGTTATTTCTCAAAACTTGCTTTCAATGATGAATTCTCCTATTTAATGTAAAATTCACTATTTTCCTGTAAATATCAGTTTCCAAATACAAATAGTTATAATTACAGAAAAGAGTTACGTCAACGGCTATGATGGATAGTTCAAGTACCATCGACAACATCCCGAAGGTGGAGGGCGGCCGACCAAGATTAATGATTGCGCTTTGGATCTGGTTCTGTTCAATTTCATTAAAACCATTATATATATTTAAGTTAATGATGGCGGCTGCCAAGTGACGTTAATATTAACTTGGCCAATGAGGCGGAACAATTTTAAATAGTATTATTAAAGGTACTATTAATTCAGGTGCCTATCTAGAAAATGGATACTTTAAATATTTTACAACAAGTATTGTCATTGACGACACTAAAACCCAACTGACACAACATAAACAATCGCTTTCAATTTGTGGGCTGAAGATTCCCTTGCGAAAACGCTTTCTTAAGAAGAATTTGCTTCATATAATGCTTAAAAAATGAAGAAATTCCAGTTCTATAAGCAAGGTGTCTATGTTGAGGATCCTCTCAGTGCAGTGAAGGTCGATGGTCTCATCCAGGTGAATACGCTACGCCAGAATAACACAGCGGGTTACTATTGAAGTAGGTGCTTCAATGTCGTTGAACTTCCAACTTGATTTGAAAACTTATGTATTTTGAAAAATATCACCCGCCCATCATATCAAATGGTTTTCATAGCACTGGAACTCTTAAATGATTTTTCCAATTGTAGCTTTAATTCATTAAAAACCGCTAAGTTTCACTATACTTTATCACTCATATATTTACTCTCCGTCATAATATATCGTATATGATAGTAGTATATTAATATTAATAATATTTTTCACGTGAAGGATTCTTTATAACTTCGGTTTCCACAAAGGCAAAGCATGTTGAAAGATATTAAATAACGAAAAAGATCAGAACAATTGTTTTAAAACTTCGGCTTCATTGAAGATATTTTTAATGAATATAAGTGTGGACTCAACCAAATGGTAGAACAAGTGCCTGGAGGATTTGAGTTTTCTTACAAATGACCACCTACACATGTTTATAGTCTTCTTATAGAGACTATTTAAGAGAGACGACATATGAACTGCCATTACAGTTACCAACTTTGATAATAAACAAGCCTCTATTGAACACAAAATAACTGGCCACAAATAAAATGGTATTAGATTGTGTTAGAAATACAGAAGGGAAATTATTCTTTCAAAATTCGTATGGATGTTAGATAAATACTTTTATAATGAAGTTATTCTTGGCAAAGCCTAAGTTAGAGGAGTTGATTGACTTTGTATTCACTTCATTTGGTATAGACAATTCTTTTTATAAGAGTGAAGAACAGTGAATATGACATTTAAATAACCCTTTTATTCTAATGTTTAAATTACTGTGCACAAATAATGGTACCACAGATTCACAACAAAGATATGTCCATTTTAGAAAAAGAATTATTAGTTTTTCATACTATAAATATTAAAAACTCGAAATTGTGGTCTTCTCACTGCACTCAAAAGAACATGTGTAGACTATTTAAATGCTAAGATAAGGAAATAAGTTTTACCTATATTGGGTTATCCTCTATTGAATTTAGTCAACACAGTTATTATTATTATTATTATTATTATTATTATTAACCCCACGTCTTACTACTCAATAGGATTATACCTTTGATACAAGGTGTTTTTCCTAGAAGTTTGAAAACATCCACAATTATTGTTTCCACTCAAAATGTGACTGGTACTATTAAAGCAGAATAATAAAGACCAGTTAGTATGTTGCCCATATATGAAATGATATTATAATCTACAGTGTTTGATCAACTAACGGCATTTTGGAACCGAACTAATTTACTTGCTAAGCATAGTTCAGGTTTTCGAAAAAAGCATTCATGTTGGCACTACAATATGCCATCATTGAATGTAAACATAACCTATAGTGTAACATGACAACTTATGCTGTGTTCATATACTTGTAACCATCATTTGAAATTATAGACAGGCTTATTCTTGTTAAAAAGAACATAAAAAGATATGGATTCAAGGGAGATGTGTTGAATTGCTTATAGGCTTATCTGGAAGATAGCTCACAGGTCACAAAATATGTTGACTGTATTTCCTCAAAGGTTGCAAAGGAGGTTGGTGTGCCACAGGAAAGTGTTTTGGGTCCACTTTTGTTTTTAATTTAGTTTAATGATCTCCTAACCGTTTTGGAGAGGTGTGGCATTCATTTATTTTCAGATGACACATTGATTTATGTATCTGATTATGATCAAAACCTTTTAATAGATATAATGTATTATGAGCTTAGAGCTATAAATGAGTGGATTAGTGTTAACAGGTTAAAAAACAATACTTCATTAACAAAGAGCATCGTGCTCGCAACATAAATAATTACTTGACTTTTGTATCTCATAATAGGCTGTTGAGGATAGGTAATAAAGTGATTGAATGTGTGTTAAAATTTAAGTATTTTGGTATAGTTATTGATAGGAAGCTATATTTTGATTGTTTAATAAATTACCCATTGAAAAAAAATTGCAAAGAAAACTTTTTTTTTGCAAGAGTTGGTATGGAATTATCAGTCAGTTATTTACAATACTATAGTTTTGCTTAATTCTAATTATTCGGGCTTAATTATATATTAGTTCAACTACAAATATATCAAGACTTCAAAAACTGATAAACAGGACAATGTGGATTATTTTAAAATTTAGTAAATATTCAATAATTGATGTTATTCTGAATCAGATAGATTGTGTGGATATATAACCTTGGCTACATTTAAAGTGATGTATTTGATATTCGAAATATATACAAAATTAATGATAATTTTTTAAGAGTTAAATAAATAAATTCAGATATTCATAAACATGATACCAAGCAAAGGAATAATTTATACTTTAATAATAAAAATAAAATATCCACAAAAAATTCTATATTTGATAGCGGATTAATGGATTTTAATCTTCTGCTTCAAGAGGTGAAGAGCTCTACTATACTATAAATATATTCAAGGTGACACTAAAAAAAATATATTTAAGAAATGAGTGAAGTCAATGTGTATTTTTTTTATGATCAGTATAAGTTATTATAGCTTTTGTAACGATTTACACAAAAGAAGAAACCAAGTTACTTTAAAGAAGAAACAAACTGTATAATGGTCCGTATCATGAGCTTGTAGTCACCGCTGCCTTGCTGAATGGGGCACTCAGGAGCTCACACCTAACGACACTCTTCAACGAGGGAAGTACAACGCGGACTGAATACGAGGCAGGACTCAACACCCCGCTCGTGATGGTTGCCACGCCCGCAATAAACAAAGACTGAATTTGGCCGGAGTAGCTTCTAGTTCCGGCTATAGAGTTTCTAGCACTTTCAATAGTTACCAGTGTCACCGTTTCCCCCACCAGAGCGGTGCTCACTTCCTTTCTTTTGTTTGTTCTTCTCCACACAGCTTCCCCCTCTTTGTGAATTTCCCCAAGTTGTGTGCTATAAAATGGCTTGTAACTTTAGACCCTTTACTCTTTGTACCACTGGCATTTATAAGGTGAGGGCGCCGACTCATATCTTCTCTTGGGCATGAACTTCAAATTTCAGTTTCGATGAAATTATGGGGGAAGGGGGGGGGGGTTTCTTTGCTAAATTATCGTTTGGAATTAGCTTTAAATGAATATGTTCTTTATTTGGGGCTTTGAAAATATATCGTTGAATTGCTACGTTTATATTTAATTGTAAATATTTAGGTTTTTATTTACCGGCGCGCTCTAACCATTTTCTTGCTTTTAAATTAATTTACATTTAGTGGTTTGCTAAGTTTGGGGCCTCTAGTGCACAAACTAAAGTTATACTTAATGACGTTTGGTAAACATATAGTTTTAATATCTGTTACACTAAAAGTAATATTTAATGACGTTTGGTAAACATATAGCTATAATATCTGTTATATTAAAATATAATGACGTTTGGTAAACATATAGTTTTCATATTTGTTAAACTAAAGGTAATTTTCGATGGTGTTTATTGTTACGCCTGATCATCGTATAGGTTTTGTATTTGTTAATTTGAAATTAACTTTGAATTAGCGTTATTGGCAGAGAAAATCATATTTAACTTGCCGAGCTGATAAGTTTGGATATTCTATATGAAACGTTAAATTAATCCTATCAGTACTATTGTTCTTATAAAAGTGTTGTACTGCCTATACTTTGGTATCAGCCTATGTAATCAAATAAATAAACAATCTGTTTTCTCTTGTGACTCCTTGGATATTATTAATGGTAAGCTTCCTGTAACCTTAAGGGTGTCACACTTTGGTTGACATATTTAATTGTTTTGTGTTGTGTTTTTACGTTTATGTACGGTAACCATTGTTTATTTATATATTTTTATGTTTATGTATTACTGTGTATATATTGTTAGCTGGGTTATGCTATTGAAATAAATATTATTATTAGTATCTATTATTTTATGGAATGAATGTTTAATGTCACATAATACCTCAAATTGAAGATCTATTTAAAGTTTAGAGAGGTATCAGAAGCCATTATGTGCCCATAGTAGGTGTCATTATATTGTTCTCAGGAAACCTCAGACCTTTTATAAAGGTAATTCCAAGAGTTGCTATAATAATAATTGACGATTTCAAATCCTTTCATAAGATATCCTAAATATGCCCAGACTATGTAAAACTTTCCATGGTAGCCAACATGTGCATCCGCCTGTGTGAATATATTACTAGACTTATTGATCTATATGTCACTGAAAATGGCATTGGAGATTTTACAGATCACGAAAAAGAGGTGATCTTGAATTTATATGAACTTTACTCTTATGAGGGCAGGTTTGCAGGTAGCGTCTTATGTAGACAGTAGTTATGAACGTAGAGATTTCTTTGGGTTTATGGTGACTAACGAACCAGCTGATGTTACTATTTTAGTTATAATTTATATTTACAGTTGATAGTAGATTGGTGTATGCTACACAAAAGGGATAATCAAATCAAGGTACCTATAGTTATGATGAATATAAACGTAAGCTTCCGGTGTTATTTCAACCCAAATATAATTTTCATTTATTTTTAAAATTTGAAAAATATTTTATATATTATTTTATTGAATAAAATTGTGTTTCAAAGTTCATCCGTGATTGACATAACACAATATGTTGTCGTTCATGTTAAATACACTTTATGTGCGTTCACATAAATTCGGAGGGAAGATCGTCTATCACTGTTTAAAATAACAACAAAAGTAGTTTTGAATTATGGGACTGACTTAACAATTTATTAAACATATTTATCCTTTGAATTCGTCTGTGAAACTCTTTCTGTTCATTTTTTAGGCCTGTCATAGTTACTCAAGACATAATCAGGTGATGACAGGTTAATATCACGTTTGGTAAAATTAAATATGTGAAGTATTATTTTGACAAATTAATTCAACACCTAAGATATTTATTTGTACAGAGTTGATTCCACACACTGAGAGGAAGCCTGCGCTTAGGCTTTTAAGAAAATAAAATTTATTTATTTCTAATATAGCACGAGTTTCAATGTTTTTGTTGAAAGTGAAGATTTTATCTCTCTATTTACCATTTTTCATATTAAATTCTATATCTTTACATATTATATCTTGAGTTATATTTTATGTTATATTTATTCTTAATTCCTGGCCATACATTATACCCTCGTTATGATACAGGGAGCGGCAAAATGATCTGACGGTTTTAAAATATAAATAACACAAATGTTAAGAGTGGTAAAAAATGTTTAATTGGTTATTACATAATGATGTTAATGGAAATTAAAGAAAATAACATTGGAACAACCGATTTCATCAGTTTAAGATTTGAAGATGACGTCCTTCAAATGGTGCCCTTCTGTGATGAAACACTCTTCCAGTCTCGCACCAAAACTCTCGAACACCTTCCCTAACATTGCAGGAGACAGGTTGGCGATTTCTTGAGTTATAGCCACCTTAAGTTCGCCCAATGTGCGTGGCTTGTTTGTGTAGACTCTTGATTTCAAGAAACCCCACAAGAAAAAACCACAAACGCTTAGATCAGGGGAGCGTGCTGGCCATGCAATATCCCCGAAACGCGAGATTACTCGGCCACGAAACTTACTTTTTAAAAAGTCCATCACCGCATTGGGTGTATGGACAGTTGCCCCATCCTGCTGGAACCAGATTCTACTGCGCACTAGGCGTTTTCTCCGAAGTTCAGGGATCAGGAAGTTTTGTAACATCAACAGATAGAGTTGCGAATTGACCGTAACAGTTCGACCACCCTCTTCAAAGAAGTATGGCCCAATGACACAAGTTTTTGTTACACCACACCACACAGTGACCTTAGAACTATGCAGAGGACGTTCATGCAGTTCTTCAGGATTTGTAGCTGACCAATAACGAAAGTTCTGTTTGTTTACATAACCGTCCAGATGAAAATGCGCCTCGTCGCTCATCATGAAAATTTTTTCATCTGTCATCAAATCAATCATTTGCTCTGAAAATGCTTTTCGCTTTTCATAGTCATTGGGCTTTAACTGCTGAACAATAGCCATTTTGTATGGATGGAAATGCAGATCAAACCGCAAAATTCGTCTTACCGAGCGGTCAGACATATGCAAAGCAGCAGCTTGTTTACGAGTCAGCCGCCGAGGACTGGCTTCCACAGCTTCTTTTACTCTATCGATATTCTCTCGCGTCCGGGCTGACCTTAGACGGCCTGTCGACTTCCGTTTCGACGCTGAACCGGTATCTCTGAAGTTACTCACCCACAGAATAATTGTGTTGCGTGTCGGAACTTTTCCTCGTGGACCTAAATTAAAACGCCTACGGAACTGCCGCTGCACAGCAACACAGGAATCACCACTTTTAAAAAACGCCTCGACAACAAACGTTCGATGCTCTACCGACCACTGCGCCATGGCTACTAAAAATGTCCACGTGTAGGCTCTGAAACGCGCCTATCCCCACCACTCCCCACCACCTACTCGCTCAACCACGCAACGGCGAAAACCGTCAGATCATTGTAGTTATATTAATTATATATTGGAATTAAAAGTAAATATATTCAATTTTATTCTAAGAGAAGATATTTGGACCATTTTTTGACTAAAATTAGGGTTTTCTTCTTGGCGTATGAAATACATTTTCATCATCGCCAAAAATATAAAGAATTATCTATATTTTATGATAAAGTGATTTTAAAATATAGCCAAAGTAAGCTTGAAACCTACTACTCAACCTGTATGTTTTGTTGAGTTAATTTAAATATTTAGACTGGAAATAAGAAATTAATATTCAACAATTTAAATGTGTTAGACGAGATAAATTATTGTTCGACCTGATAAAAACTGAAAAATTCATATTTTTATATAAATTTATCTCTATAATCCAATATAAGAAACTATATAAACATTTAAAATAAACAGATATTAAATTTATTATATATTTTAATATTTTCCAAACAATCCATATTTTACTTAAAGAGCTTAACTCACCTAATACATATCTTAAATTACTTTACACAGTCAAAACAATATTTATAGTTTGACCCATATGGTATGAAAAAATGAGTTGTAAATTTGATTTTAATTCTCTTGTATTAGATATGACCAATATATAAAAAAATTTACATTACCTTATTATAATTCACGTAATAATAATAATAATAACCATAAAAATAATACCTTAAAACCCAACTCTAAATCTCCCCAGAGGAAATAATTTACAGTGGGTGGAAAAATTATCATTTATTAATCATATGAAAAAATAATAGATATTTAGAAATAGTTAAGTTAGAGACACCCAAATAGATTGGTTGGCCATCGCCCCTAGTTAAGTTTTAGGTATAGCTCATTTATTCATACTGTAAGACTTACGGGATATTAATATTATAATCAAAATTAAACAATAGAACAGTGAATTAAAGATTCGGAAAAGCAATTATTCTCGTGAAAGACTTACTTAAGTTACTAGAATAGTAATAGAACTAATAGGTGCTGGCCCTGTCTTTTGGCTAAAAGTCAAGTCTAATCTTTGGTCATGGTTCTCCTGAGACATGAGTTATGTTTAATTACCATCAGCAATATATTGATCCCAATGGGCCTACAAATAAGTTAAATTACAATTAAGTAAGAGGAGAGAAACCTCTAAACATAATAATTAAATATGACAAATCAAACAAGGTCATCTCGTGATTGACAGATCAATTAACACTAACTACTTGGAGAAACGAAAGTGTTAGGTCCAACGAATATTTAATTTTCATCACGAGCCAAACTAATATAAAACATTACTAAATCATTTAAAAAGTGACCTCATCCAAGATAAAATGAATATTAATAGAACAATATCAAATAGCTATGTTAATATTTACTCCTCCATCTAGTGGCCCTGAAATAAGAAGAAATACAAACAAGCGTGTAACTTACGGTCTGGGAACATGTTACAAAATATATCTTTAAATAACCAAACATCGCCATCTGGTGGTGAGCGTATAGATAAACTATAAAACGATTAAGAGGATCGAACAAAACAAACAAGCTGGTGAAAGCCCATCAAAAAATTTAAATAATTTATACCAGTTAACTAGTGGCGATAGAATTAATTTAAATTCAAGTTTCTAAATATATTTTAAATACGGGTTTAAACTCAAAATGAATGTATACATGATTACTCTAATATCTTAGACCAAATGAAAGATTTAAGCTCAAAGTGAATATATCAATAGTTTAATATATCATATAGTTCCAAAAAGATAATTTAGAAAAGATATAGAGTTTCAGGCCAGTAGAGAATTTTGATAAATATACTAATCATATATGCCGCAGATAGAGCTACATACCTACACTTAAACCGGTGGTATAGTGAGTGCTTACAATATTTATGCATTTAATATAAAGCGTTAATTTTGTTCCTATTTTAGTGTTAAAATATATCATAATCAAATACATGTTCAACTTCTAATTCGAAAGTTGCCTTCACCCAAACTACATATCCATAAAACCGTTCAACTAAATGTTGTCGGTTCGGTCGTTGGACCAGAAGAAATATTGGATAATAGTACAAGAGAACAATTATTGTTCCAAGTTTTAAAAGTTGACCAATGTATGTGTTTCTAGGAATTATTAGCCAAAATTAATTAATATAACATTTGATAGTTTGGTTGACAACCACTTTCAAATTATTTATTGATTACAAGTTACATATTGTGTATATTAAAATAATAAAATAAATTTAATCCAAATATAATAATTTTAATAAATATAGTTTTTATAGATTTAAATACGTTAACTAACGGAATGCATCCATTATAATATACCTCCAGAACTATGATATAAAAAATAAACCTTAACTTCACGCTGACCAAACTTCTTTTGATACGACTTTACGATTGTGTTATATAGAGAGTGTTCGGAAACTAAACGCTCAAACTGTACATATAGTTTGTTTGAACAAAAAAATTCAACCTTATACACATATATCTGGCAAACTATTCTAATACCTTTAAATGAGGCTCTGAGTTTAGACTTACTCCACCTGAAGTGCAAAGCTGTGCAAGCATGATTGTACAACAGGCTACCCACTATTTAAACGCACATAACTGCAAACATTGACATTTTGGAGCACGGCAGCAGAGCATACCACAATTTATAGTAAGCAACACAACAACCCATCTAGAAATGCGAATATGTTCTGAGGGTCATCATTAAAGGTCATAAATAACATCACGTTCTATACAGTATTAATGTGCAACGCTGCGTGCCTAGCTCCTATGCAACCATCTATACATGCATGCTTGCACATCTTTTCTCTACAGGCGCTGTAAGCTGAAACTTTTAACACAATTTAATGTTAGTAGTATAGTTTGCTAGAGAGCCAGATTTCTTTTCAATAATTTACGTTGACAAATCAAAATAATGAAATTAGAATATTAAAAATAAATATATCACATGAGCTTATGTTATATAACTTAACGTAAATTTAATTTAGAATCAAATTATGTCTAAGCATGGTCGAAATATCAGAAGTGTTGATAGAAGGTTATTCTCAGTTGGGGAGAGGTATGTCAAAGGGAATCTTTTTAAAATTATCATAAAATTACTTTTTTATCCTAAACAATCTAATCCCATAAATAACATAGTATACTATCATAGATCGATCGCGTATGAGCTCTGTCTATTCCTTCTGAATTTTTCACAACAAATTATCTATTTTTAACAGTAATCAGTATTTTTGTTGTTCAAGATCATTCTATTACTGACAAAAATATGAAATAACAAAGGATCTTATTGTTTATCAAAGCACATAACATTCTACATATCTAAGATTAACAATTAACTAGATTTTCAAAATAACCGTTCTAAATATTTTAAATATAAAAATAAGCTTATAATTAATACATACCTTCTTGAGTAACAGAAGATGTTACAGAATTCTATAATTAAAATATAAATAAACTGCACAACCTGTCTTACTAACAGTCAAGATTAATCATTTATTTATGGGGTATTTATGGTGTAGGCATGAGAAAAGTAGAACTTATTAAAAAATATACTAATTGTCTCACTTTAAATTTTGCGAAATGTTGATATGTTAGAAATTATATATTAGTGTAGGTTTATCATTTTTATATCAGTTTAGAATAATAATGTTGTTTAGATTATTTCTACTAACATTATAGCCTACACACATTACAATTTATTTAAATGATTGAATAATGGATGTTGTTGTTCATTCTTCCAAAAGTTATTAAATAAATGAATAATATTTACTTAAAATTTTCAAACCAATAAGAACATGCATTAGTAATCTTTTATGAGAAACATAACTAATAAAGTAATAAGTATAGTTGTAGTTCCTTTTAGAGATTTATTAGACACATATTCTCAAATATTAGCCAAACTACATTGAAGGCTCGTGATCTAAACATCAAGTTCGTCTAGTCTTGTTTTATGGTGATGGGGAGGTCGGAGTTTAAACCCGGTAACGTAAATCGAGTGGGGATTTTTCTAACTGGTTTTCACAATTTGGCTTTAATCAAATGCGGTTACATATTTCTAAATTACTTCTTCTCTATTTCTATCACGTTAATTTAAATTCAGATAAGCTGATTGTTCATTGAAACGTAGTGATAAATAAAACACACTATTATTTATTATTATTATTACTATTATTATTATTATTATTATTATTTGCACCACGTATTACTACCCGTTTGGGTTATACGCACTTACACTAATGTGTATTGTTAAGGTGATTGTTAGATGAAATGGAAGACCTACAGTTTAACGTGGAATCCGAGCCACGGTGGAGGCCTGGCATTCCCCACATCACTATTAATTCAATATTGCAATACTAATCTTAATATAATATCTACTCATCTATGAAAACACATTTTAATAGACCCAAGTAATTAATAAGACTATATATAAGTATATTGGTCATAGATTTAGTTCCTTTATTGTGAGTTTGTGTTTGTATAAGAATAATTTATTTTAAACATATTTTCCTTTATTTATGTTCAATGGTAAACAGACACTTTAAACATTTTTCAAACTGGGATGGTTAAGATGATATAATTAAAACTATCACCAGCATATTCTAACTTAGAGATAAACAAGGTATGGTATAATGTTTAGATACAATCGAATTTATTATACGAGAAGGTAGTGAATTTAATAACAAGTAATTTCAAAAAGCGAGAAATTATATGTTCAACATTAAATTGAAGATGTTGGTTTCTGGGAAAACATAGTATTTTAATTTTTCTTAAATCCAAAATTAAATTGTACAATCGTAATTTAGCCATATACATGTATAGTGAAACCAATTACTTACTCAAAAATATTATTTATATTCTTTATAACTAAATAAACATGACAAATAAAAGTAAACATCCGATATAAGTGTCACAAAGCATTTAACAAGAAATTCATTTTGAGATAATCTAATATAACAAATATACTAAATTATATTTGTGAAAACTTTATTATTTTCATGTTTATTAAGGGCCAGTTTCATAGTCAAATTTAGTACGCCTCAAGTGCGGTGCTACCCTAAGTACATGACGACACCTAGCTAAACAAGAATGGAATGGGCCGTTCTCGCATATGAAACTGGCCCATTCCATTCTGGTTTAGGTAGGTGTCGTCATGTACTTAGTGTAGCACCGCACTTGAGGCGTACTAAATTTGACTATGAAACTGGCCCTAAATGTAGACCTATACATTCTTTAATGCCCCTTAGTTTGCAATTATTAATCATAATTCTAGAGAAAAATTAGATTTGAATTCCAAGATAATTAGACTAAGCCAATCTATTTAATTTGAATTAAATTAATTATTTACTTTATTTAAATATTTAATTAGTTTGCCATTTAATATACAATTTATTTTGATTGAAGTATTATATCTAGATAATTATATTTAATAACGCTCCATTAAATTTCAGGAATCAAAGCCACGCAAGTTTAAGTGGGTTGATTACATTCCTCTATAACATGCAGTTCATAATATAAACACTTGCTAGACAAGGATATACTAGAGTAATATAAGAGTGTTTGACAGACAGATGTGCAATTGTACTGTCTGACTCAGTGAGGAAATAAACGGGAAGCTACCTTACTTTTTATTTCTCCAGTACAAATCTTTAGTAATGACAGATGACGGAGGAACTGTTGAAGATCCAACGAATATTCAGGTTGAGTAGACCTAGTATTCATACTTACAAGGAGATGTATACTATATTTGGAACATTCAAAACCAAGATTAAGTGCAATATTATACTAAGTTGATGTGTTAAAAGATTATATATTAAGACCAAATTAATATTGTGCAATATATCAAGTTACCTTATTATATTTATTTTGTGATTATATACATATATATATACATATATATATATATATATGTATATGTATGTATGTATATTACAGCTAAGTTCCGTTTATGTCTAAAATTTACTTCGAGAAAAAAAATCTTTGTCAATATTTTTAACAAAGTAAATCCACTATTCTATAATCTTATTTTAGTGAAAAATTCAATCTTTAGTTAAAGTATGAAAGTGATACTTATTATTTTGTTGATGTACTTTGTAAGCGATATCGAAACCAAACTTAATATTTCTGATGAACTCACCGGAACTAATAACAGCATCACAGAGTCTATTCATCCCATCATTGACATTATTCGGAGAAGTGGTCCTCACACCCTATCCGTCGTGGTAATACAAGAAAACTATCTCCACGCTTCTAATGAATTGTTAAAACAAATGCACTTTATGGAATATTTTCCTACTTTAACTTTTTATATTTATGAGAACCAAACTTTAGAACTAAAAGAAATGTTCCCTGATACTCTTCTAATCAATGGTATTATGGGAGAACCAAAAGTGGTATTTTGGTTTGTTGTAAATATTGATCTGAAATTTTGGACGGCTTTGGCTCAATTTAGAGGAACTTTCTTGGGTAATCCTAGTACACCATTTATATTAATTGTTACTTCACAAGATCAGAAAAATATAATAAAGTTTAAAAATACGTGTCAAAGGACATGGAATGAATTTCTTATATTGAATGTAGTTGTAATTTGGTTTCCTGTAATTTCCCTAACCAATTACGAAAGTAGCATTAATCTTCATAAACAAACTACAAAAACCTTGTTTTACAATCAATTTAAAAACAAAGGATCATTTTCTAAATTACCAGAAACTTTGATAAAAAATGCAAATAATAACATATTTTCAGACAAACTCAGAATGACATATGGATATGAAATAAAAGTGACTGAATCCGTAAAACAATATGGTTTGAAATCAGGTGTATTGAAGGCTGAATATGAAACTTTCCAAATTATAAAATTGATTCTTAACGCAACTCTTATGATTATAAATAAAACAAGCCAAGAAAAAACTATTGGTACTTTTGGAGACAAGACCTCCAAAATTAATAAAAAATGGCCTGATATTTACGGAAATGTTTTCTTTAGAAATTTAAAAAATATGTACACATCTACAGCAACTATTGATCTACATTGTTTAAAAATGATGGTACCAAAAGCACAACGCATTCCGGAGTATTTGAATATGATATTGCCTTTCTC
>CABFOV010008653.1:7546-22557 GCA_902141375.1 Timema poppense
TGGGTAAACCATCCAGTTTGTTTGTGTTAGCTAAAGATGGACTAACAAAAAATATTGTTCACGCTATGGCATTAAGAGATTGATATTGTTTGTTAGTGTTACTATCGTAATTGATTAATTAATTATATATAATTTTAAGGAATAAATTATAATTACTTAAAAATAATGTTTGCCTTTTGTTATTTTTATATTCCCTCATCGTTCACAGCGCTCCATGCCTATTTCACGCATATACCACATTCTTACACACTTACAATAGGTAAGCTATTTTTTGTCTACACTAGAAATTACTTAAAAATTATTTATATGGCAAAACAACGTTTGCCGGGTCAGCAAGTATATATATATATATATATATAATACACATATATATATATAATACACTTATATAATATAAATATATATATTACGGAAGTCTTCAAATTTGGAAATTGCTGTAATGCTCTGTGGGTGTGATGTTCCTCTTTTCTCCAACAATCCATATTATGTCGTGTATGCTCTTTGGTAGAATGTGCAACAATGTCCAATATCTCGTTTCAAATATCTTACGAGCTTTAGGTAATTTTTTTTTTTTACAGTAGCGAGAAAGTCTATTCTATGCACACTCCCCACCTTTTATTATTTTCTTGCTATCTTACAGGTAGAGAAAGTATTGTGATCGTCAAAAAACTTGAACTCGAGATTTTTATGAATCTCGCCGTTTCATGATCCCTGAATCCGAAATAGTTGTTGAATTTCCGCCTCTCTGTCTGTCTGTCTGTCTGTACCTCCAACTAGCGCCTAAACTATTTGGTCAATCAGGCTAAAACTTGGTAACTAGGGTTTTAATAGGGTGGCCCCGAGAGTTTTTTGGAATTGGATATCTAAACCTAAAATTAAGGGTAGTTTATTAAAGGGAAAAAAGAGAAAAAGTTGATTTTCTCCAAAATAATATCTGCTAAACTATTTGAGATGTGAAATTACATATCATTACAAATGTGTATGTCTATTTATAATACAAATATTTTATTTGAAGCACATTTTTATAAAACCAATAACTTTCAAGCTATACGCAAATATATATTTTTTAGCTTTTCGAACACTAAAGGTAAAATATTGCGACCGTAAAAAAAATCTGACCAAAATGTTGATGGATATCGACGTCTCATGAGCCCCCGAACCCTAAAAATGGCTTGCCGTCTATCTGTGTGTCTGTTTAAACGGTTTATCCTTAAGCCCCCTAGGATAAATGTTTGTATAACAATAATATATCTCCATTTTAGACTCAATAGTCAATATTAAAATTTTTGTTTGGTCAAAATTTATAAATGAGGAATTTAATAGAAATGCGATGAAGATGAATGAAGATTTGTAACACCTATTAAAATATCAAAAATTTTAACCTGAAGTTGAAATTTTAATACGAAGGGTTGACCCTTGTGGATCCAATATTAATATTTTTTATCGGTCCAAACATACAAATGATGACATTAATTCTTTAAAAATAAAATTATTAAATTTAAAACCGGGACTAAAAAAAAAGTTTTACGTAAGTATATGAAATTTATGCTTGGGTTTGCTAGTGTATATTATTTCGTAACACATATACTTGTATTACGAGTTTTGGGTAAATATATATATTTTTAAACAATAGAGCGAGAAAGTCCGTGTGGAGTTCCATACCATTTATTTTATGCCCTTTCTCGTCAAATGTTTTTTCTAATGAATTTCTCCCCTTTGTTCAGGCATAACTAATTAGTGTTATACCACCTATTGAAATATAGTTTGTAGGTCCCTAGTTCAATTCCCGTGTCCAGATGTCATTTTTAAAATTTAAATAATATGTAGATGAGGCTATAACCATAATTAACAAATACTAATATTTGACATCATGTAGAGAAAGTGCTTTAAATTGTAATGATATTGGTTTGGATTAATCTAAATTATCTAACAAGTCATGGATGAAGGTAATTTTTATTTAAAGTAATGTATGTAGAATATCATTTTAAGATTCATCCATGAAGGAACACGCGCTTCTCAGAAATAATGTGAAAAGGATTTCACCACTAAAATATATCTTTTATACCATCTTTCCTGTTAAAAGAGCAACTGCGTTGGTTCCTGTTAAAAGGAACAACTTCGCAGTATTTGGCAGCAGACGCCAATCCCCTATACCAATAAGAAGCTAGCCTTCACAACACCTGTCGCCAGGACTCTTTCTATTAGTTAGATTTTACACTGTTGATGAGGGGAGAGAAAGGCAAGAGGTATGTTATACTTCATTCACGGGAGGAGTTTACCTCTGAAAGGTCTTTTTTCTTACCGATATCCTACTATATAATAGATTTCTGGTAGGGAAAAAAGTCCTTTTCCAGGTAAACTCCTACCGTGAACGAACAATATATATAAACCATTGTGCGTATGTTTAAGGCATCTCCGGGATCCAAACATCTACACCGGGACATCCCGCCCACGCACAAGTCAGTCACAGCCACACACTGGCAGTCACTCTAACACAGTATAAAATAACTTACATTAATATCATAAGTGTGCATAGATATAAAACATTTAATTGAAATATGTATAAGTAATTGACAGGTGTCATTTAAATAAACCGTGTGTGAATAAACAGCCATCAACAGTTCTCTTTCTTACATTTATTAATTATACCGTTCTAATTAGTGCTCGAACACGGAGCTATAGACAGCTGGTTAAACGGTATATTTTCCGTACAGTGATGATAGGCGCTCGATCACGGAGCTATAGACAACCTATACATCATCACAGCATTATTATATCAGGGAATTAATCCGTAGTGTTTCAATCGACACCCAAAGCGGGGCGATTGATTACATAGTGTAACAATTGACGCCCAAAGTGCGGCTCCATCAGTCAATAGTGTTACAATTGGCGCCCAGAGCGCGGCTCCATTAAATCCAAAGTCTAACAAAATACTTAACACCCGCCCCCCATTTCCCTCCACTCTATTAGTTCGGCATATCTGTATAGGGCACACTTAGTGTAATTAATATTTATATTTTTAGTAATGACATTAGTGTGTTAATAATGAGAAATATCTAAAACAGAGGTAATGTGCCCACATTTTTATGGAGGGACAAAGGGAAACCATTTATAAAGATGCATCCTTTGTTCACCCATTCGGGATTTGGACCCTGACCACCATTCATCGTTAAAATAAAATAAATTACCTTAGTGTTTTAAATCAAGTTAAGGTTAACTTTAAAAATGAACCGATGGCTTAGTTTGGTCTCTGACTTAGTTTTCATTAATAATAGAAAGAGAAGACGGTCTACCTGCTAACCCTCCCTCTTTCCCACCCTTCCTTCCCACCACCAAAACTGCATCCCAAGACTTTACAGTCATTCCACCCCTAAAGAAGATAGGTTTTTTTGGTTCTCAACGGAATGGAACGGTAGCATCCACTTTCATCTATTCCTTAGTGACACACACGCTATCTTACAGATTTTCCTCAACATTAGCTTTGTTCAAACACCGTTAAGAAGACTGAACACTTCAATTGCAATGATTCTTTTATGTCGAACATGTTGACATTTAAAACCACTGTAAGGAGATTGTTTGTAGTTGTGCATTGTTTGTCACTAGAGTGCATGCGTGTCACCACCATATTAAGGGACAGGTGCGTTCGAGGAGGAAGGAAATGTTTAACAACCAAAACGCAGCTTGTGACATACACGCCATGCCGGCGGAGTAGGGAGGATGGTAATAGGTTAGTCTGAGCACTACCCAGACATGCAATTAGGGAGTAGAACTATATTCGGCAACATTCTACCCTTATAAAGGTATAAATGCGAAGTTTTTTGTATATATTATGATAAAACTGAAGCCAATTAATCCCGTCTAGCTTGTTTCTGTGGTGAGTTGGTGAGCGTGGGAGGAAGTGACTTATTGTTACTATAGTGTGAGTCGTAATATCAATATATTGATTTTATTCAAGTTAGTTAGAGGTTTAGTATTCATGGTGTGCTGGCATACATATGTTTAGAAATATGTACACTTCGTCTACCCTGTAAAGTAACAAGCTTACCTTAGATTATTACACTATGGTTTAACTTAAAAAAAAAACACCTTGGGGGCGTAGTTGGCTAACGCAATAGTTTCATGTTGAGCTAGACTGCCGAGGATGGTGATATTTAGGTGAGTGTTCCTAAATAGCCTTACACTCTCCCTCTATGCAAATGTGGGTCCACTTCCTCTAAATTCAACCTTACAAATTCCTAATCCATTAGTGTAATTAGTAATTAAGCGTATAACCCATGAGGCTAAACGAAAGGTACATTATGTAAGTAACAATTATAATTGTCTGTGCTTGTAATCGCACGCATCGTGTGTCACCGGACGTCTCGGGTTCGGATTCTGACCGGCTCAAAGTGCACCTTTATCGTTCTCGATGCGCGTGTGTTTACTTATTCGTTGGCACTATATTCGACTGTCTTGTATTTGGGCGCCAGGTAGGTACGTTTTATAACAACGTTTATGATTGGGTTATTATCACACATGACAGGAATATTAATATGAAATAAATATAACATTTTATTGATTTAGATTTGAGTTATATTAAGACTAACTATAGTCTTCATATCGTTTGTGCTATATATATAATTGGTGTGCTTGCCCGGTGTGATTTAAGTGGGTATGTAAAGAACGCGAGAAAAGGCAGTTGTTTTTGAAGTTTTTTTTAAATCAAAACAGATTTTGGGTCAAAATAAATCAAATATTTTTTCAATAGAAACATTTAATTTAAGATTCTTCACATGGCTTTTGAATATCTGTCAAGGGGTCTTAGAATTTAATGACAACATTTTCTCTTAATTTAAAAAATTAATCATCTATTGCCGCCATGCTGTCATTGACAGATATTCAAGAACTGTTGATGTCACAATGTAAAAAAAATTAAACTCTATGTTTGTACTGAAGCAATTTTATTTTTATTTTTGTCAAAAAAAGTTTTGCTAAAAAAACTGCAAAAACACTGGCTTTTTCTCACGTTCCCCAAATTCTCACCTCCGTACCGATTGAGTGCCAAAACGCGAGTGTTCTTCCCAGCATTCCCCGTGGGATTATATTCCAATCCCGTGAGTCTCCAGGAAGGCTACACCAATAGCAATCCCGCCCTGGAAGCTTTCTCTTCTTAATTGTGTCACCTTAAGACCGGACTAACGTTTTCTCAAATGTTAGAGCTGAATAGTACAATTCAATATTTCAAATACCTGGCAGTTAGGCCATTTTGTCCCTGAACCCTCACAAACTATCTACCAGTTAGCAAGATGTTAAAAGATATAAGGAAGGAGGCATTCCCTTTTAGAAGTGAAGTCAACGTCAACTTCCTGGACTTATTTTTTAATAAGCTGTCCTAGCCTCTAATATAAGAAACATTTTCCTAAACTAGGGAGACAATGGAAAGCCAATAGTGAGAAACCACTCTTACGGAGTCAGGGGTTCCGGGTTCGATTCCCAGCATGCTCGAAAATCTATATTTGGTAAATTGTCGGTCTAGGGACTGATTCTAGGAATAAAACGCGAGTGAAAGAAACGCACACGGAAACTCCGCAAAGAAAAAAACCCCAAAGCCATAAATGCTCACAGGAAAAAAGCCCACACGGAAAAAATGCTCATAAGGAAAAATGCTCACATGGAAAAATGCCCACATGAAAATTGTTCAAACGAAAAATGCTCACGGAAAAAAAGCTCAGACTAAAAGTGCGCACACGGAAAACTGTCCATTGAGACAAATGCCCCCATTCAATTTTACTTTTTCATCAAAAGAGAAAGTAGGCCTATTGTAACCGTGAAAAAATTGAAATTGAAATAAAAAATGTAAACAAGAAAAGAAACTTGCATTTTACTATTCTGTCAGTCTTCTTGTATGTACTCAAACTTGATATTTAATTTTTACAAGTTTATACTTCCAGATTTTTTTATTTCACCGTAGCCCTCAAATTAAGGATGATGAGTGTGTTTTTTTTAATTCCAATTTCAAAAATGGCTTTAACAATTTGTATTTAAATTGATGTATAGTCTATGTTTGACCTCCCAAATAAGTGCGATAACACCTTATATTTAATTTTTGGGTAAAAATTAGTTGAAGGGCTGATGAGTAATTTTAGGAAATTCGAAATATTTTGAAAGCGGCTCTATCAATTTTGTTCCAAATTGGTATTTGTGGTATGTATATCACTACAAAAATAAATTGTCCGAAACTCCGCACGGACTTTCTCGCTCTAGTGTTTAAAAATGTAGATATTTAGTCAAAATTCGTAATATAATATACACTAGCGAACCCGTGAACAAATTGTGCTATAATTACACATTTTTTTACTCGGGCCTATAAATTTTATAATTTTATTTCTAAAGAATTAACGTCTTCATTTGTACATTTGGACCAATAAAAAATATTGATATTGGGTCTCCAATACTTCCAATACTTCGTATTAAAATTTTGACTACCGGTTAAAATACTCGACATTTACTAGGGGATGCACATCTTATGGTTATCGCATTGCTATTCAATTTCTATTTTAAAAACTTTGAACATTAAAATAAATAATTTTTGACGATTTGGTATAAAATTAGAGAGATAAATCATAGCTGCCACAGAGGTGGATCCAGGAATGGAGCAAGAAATTAAACCAATTAGATCAATGTTTTGGTCACTACTAGTTTTATTGTCACGTAATACTATTTCACTAACCAGATTTAATTTTTTTTAAATTGTTATTGGTAACATTATTAAATGATTAATATACGGTAATTATTATTAATACTTAAAACAATCACATTAATTATTAAAATGGTGAAAATGCGCATTAAAGAAACTACCCAAATTTAAGTTGTGTGCATCTCACCTTGTTGCACAAATATTGTTAAGATTTAGATTTATTTTATCATTTTTATTACTACTATTTCAATGATTAATAATAGATAAGGACCTTTAAAATATTTTATTTTTGAATAACGTACTTTAAACAAAATCTTTGAATAATACCACATACATAACGTGTTAATTGTTATAATGTTTAAACTTATTTCTCTCTTAATAATCACTAAATATGTTATTATTTGTTTTTAATAAATTGCAATACTAATCGCAAATTTCGTGATCCAATACTTCGTATTAAAATTTTGACTACCGGTTAAAATACTCGACATTTACTAGGGGATGCACATCTTATGGTTATCGCATTGCTATTCAATTTCTATTTTAAAAACTTTGAACATTAAAATAAATAATTTTTGACGATTTGGTATAAAATTAGAGAGATAAATCATAGCTGCCACAGAGGTGGATCCAGGAATGGAGCAAGAAATTAAACCAATTAGATCAATGTTTTGGTCACTACTAGTTTTATTGTCACGTAATACTATTTCACTAACCAGATTTAATTTTTTTTAAATTGTTATTGGTAACATTATTAAATGATTAATATACGGTAATTATTATTAATACTTAAAACAATCACATTAATTATTAAAATGGTGAAAATGCGCATTAAAGAAACTACCCAAATTTAAGTTGTGTGCATCTCACCTTGTTGCACAAATATTGTTAAGATTTAGATTTATTTTATCATTTTTATTACTACTATTTCAATGATTAATAATAGATAAGGACCTTTAAAATATTTTATTTTTGAATAACGTACTTTAAACAAAATCTTTGAATAATACCACATACATAACGTGTTAATTGTTATAATGTTTAAACTTATTTCTCTCTTAATAATCACTAAATATGTTATTATTTGTTTTTAATAAATTGCAATACTAATCGCAAATTTCGTGTTATACCCTTCATTAGAGGATTATTCTCAAACTTAGCGTTACACTGAAAAATTACTCAAAGATTTCCTCTCAAAGTTTGAAGTATTTTTATGTCAACATTTCTTGAAGCCCGATTTCTCGATCCCGATGGGAGCACCCTCGTCCCTCCCACCCTAACGAAAATCCTGGATTCACCCCTGTGCTGTACAAACACCCAAGAGGTTAAAGGAAATACATCAACTTCTTGAGAGAATTACTTATTTTCTTACTCTATGGCATTAGAGAATTATTGAGTTTGAACTTAGGTATCTCTTCACAACTAAAGCTCACAAAATTATATTGATATATTTGCCAATAATTAAGAAACTATTGGTTTTATAAAAATATATTTCAAATGAAAGTTTTTTACTTTTAATAGTACTAAAATTGTACGGGGATAAGTTATTTAGTATCTCAAATAGTTGAGGAGATATAAAACATTTTTGCTTCTGTGAGGATGATGGTAAAATGAAAAGATCAATTTTGTTTCTAATCTTAATCAACGCCTAGATGCGAACATTAATCAAAATCGTTATAGCCGATTCTTGATCAATTATAATTTACGCATCAGACCGGAATCCTTAGTCATTTTGACGAAAAATTGAGGCTATTCATTTAGTTTGTAATATTGATCGAAATTTAGAAATGAAATTTAATCAAAATCATTAAAGGCAATTGTGATAAAATCGATTTTTTTCTCTTTCTGCCCTTAAGGAAACTACCCTTAATTTTAGGGTTAGATATCCAATTCCTAAATTTCCTCGGGGTAATCGTATGAAAACCCCAGATACCGAGTCTTAGCCCAATCGATAAAATAGTTTAGGCTCTAGCCTGAGGTACAGACTGACAGACAGACAGCTATGCGAAAACAATTTTTATGGATTCGGAGGATCGTGAAATGTCGACATTCATCAAAATCTGGAGTTTTATTTTTTTATGATCACAATACTTGCACTAACTGAAGGTAGCGATAAAGTAAAAATATTGTTATTGTGTCCCCAAGGGTCAACACTTCGTATTAAAATGACGACTTCCAGTTTACATTTTTTTTTAGAGTAATAATCTTTATCTTATGTACTAAGTAGCCTACTCATTAAAATACCCCAGCATGTAGATCCAACTTAAATATATAATAACCATTAAATATAACTCTATTTTTATATATTTTTGAATTTTATTTGAACCCTAATCACTTGTTGTAAACATTTGTTATGTTGTTCTAGGGCCAGAATTTTGGTGACTTAAAATGTGTCAAAATTTATCCATAAAATGAAACTTAACAATTCAAAAAAATTATTTAAAAATTAACAAAAAGATTCAAAAAAGTGAATACAAACTCTATGAATGCACAAGAATAAATCAAACGCGCACTTTACAAGTGGAAACTAAAAGGTTATTAATGCAAAACCCCAATCAAACTTGCATTCCATTAAAAACTAACCCTTATTTATAATTTTTTCGTGTAGGCATTTTTCATGTGAGCATTTTTTTTGTGGGAATTTTTCTGTGTGGGCATTTTTCCGTGTGGGCATTTTTCCATGTGAGCTTTTTTCATGTGAGTATATATGATCGTGGGGTTTTTTCTGTTCGGAATTTTCATGTGCGCTTTTATCGTTTGCGCTTTTTTCCGGCCTCCCCAGGGACTGGGTGCTGTGTATGTAATATTATTGGTTAATTTCATAAACCGTGTGCTGATATAATTCGTTTGTTCATAAAGTGCACGTTAAAAGACCGATTAAATAACACATAGCATACCCTGAACTGGACATAATCAATTATTATGAGACATTAATACTATAAGTATGGGGAAGGAGAGGGGGGAAAGACGGGGAAAGGATGATAAAATAATGAGAATGACTGATGTGGAAATAGAGAGGGAAAGAGAACCAAGCGTTTATTATCAATTGTTTGGACAAAATATTTATAATTTGACACAAAGGAAAATTATCAAAACAGCTATAATCATCATTGTTTTATATATACGCTCTATTTTGATTAAACTTAGTAATACACTTTTATATAAATAAAACTGGAAAATAAATGTTGATGAACATATAGAATTTAATAAAAATACATTAAACCAAGCAGGCTCCAAGAAGGTTGTGGTACATGCTGATCTGAAGAAAATATAACATTAGTAAACTGTTTAAAGTTTCAAATAGATTAGGCTAATAACTTTCATATCATGAGGTCTATAATTTGTGAGGTTTAATAACTATAATATGAAAAGTATATTTTTAAAATGTATTTATATAAGATTTAACACTAGGGATTAAAAATTTAAAAATGAGGACATTTTAATAATCACTTATTATAAAAAGTATTCTTGCAATATTCTGCATGATATAAAACAATTATATTGATATTTAAGTTTATCTGGGGACTATTATTCAGTAGCATTTAGAAAGGAAGGTTCTTCTTCCTGGAATTGTTGCACTTGCTTCTTTTATACAAAGGATCCTCTATAGCTTCCCAGTTTAATCTTTTACCACACTGTGGATTTATTAATTCAGGGAGTAATCCCTCAAAATAAAACCTGTAAAAATTAATGTAAAAAGTGAATGCATACATAAAATTATCGATTTAATTATATAATAGAAAATTAAATCAAAAGGATTGTGTACGTAGAATATTCCAACTCATTATTTTTTATATTTGATTGCTATTCCTTTTTAGATGTTCAACCATTTTATTTTCCCCAAATTCGTGGTCTTTTTTAATTTCCCTGATAAATACCCAGTTGCTTGTGTAGACAACAAAAAGGATTGTGTGTGTGTGTATGTGTTAAGTGCAAGTGGCCTTCCACTTGCTAAAAATAATTGTACTCTTTCTACAAGTGATATTCACCACAGATTAATTTCAAGAATTTTATATGAAAAAGTTCACAGATCCTTATAAAAGCAATTTTCTTTACACTAATATTTAAATATATTTCTAAGATTAAATTAACCTTCCCCATATTTAGAGCCTCTTCTAGATCCTTTGTGTCATATACTGATAAAGGACACTTGACCTCAAGGATTCCTTCCTCTCCTACCATACCATTTGTTGAACAATAAAATAAATTTGATTAATATTGAGGTAAACTCAAGCCCTGCATCAACACCGGTTTGTAAATAAAATGTATTATTAAAAACAATATTAAATTATTCATCATAGTTAAACTACCTGTATTAGCTCCCAGGAAAGGTAGATCCGAATCAAGGAACAGTCCGCAATCTACGGACTGGATGCCATTCTCCTCTTTAAGTTTCTGTTTCGCAGGCTCCTCTTGCTCAATACCATGCCTTGTTGCAAGGGTTGATGTGTTGTTGTATATTATAACAAATGCTGTATTTCTACAGGACGTAGGTGGTTGTAGGTGACACACTTGCCCAAACATAGAAGCAGTCAATCTCTTCTGTCTTTCAAACTTCCAGAGGTGGCATCTACTTTGGTTGACTGTCGCCCGTTCCAAATGTTTTATCTGCATATCTGTCTTTTTCAAATCTACAAGCAAAATTAATTACACACTTCTAATAAATAAAGAATAAGAAGCAAAGCAATAGTTATGAAATTATGACAGACCTGCGTATGTAATAAAAGATAGCACCATGCTAGATAGTGCAACATCATACTCTTGTTGCCTTGTAAATTTGTATTTGAATAAATTAATGCTTTCAATAACGAATAAGAGTTTATAGTAAAATATCCATATTGCCTAGAATAGGTCATTAGGAAGTTGCCAGGTAAAATCTCACACAATCTAAAAGTAGCTATAATGCTTTATTTTAACACATCAAACTGCTACAAAATGATATGAGTCATAAACAAATAAGGGTACTAATTAACCGTAATCAATTATAGGTCTAACATATTTTGGAAGTGTGCATCTTTTTAGCTGTACTATCGTAGCGTTCCCCCTCATTTTATTATTTTAAACCACGTCAAAACTTTCTTTTTTAATTTGAAGCAAATTCTTTCCTCCCCCTCTTCCTCTTTACAAACCTTCTCTGACTTTCTTTAGCTCAGACAACAGCTACACATTGATTGACTTGCAAGACCATGTTATGTATATTAAGCCAAAAATCTGCAAGGATCAGAACCAATTTATCACTGCTCTGATGTATTAAGATTACTTATAGGTTTTGGTCATATAATTTAATATATTTTTCATGGATAGGATGTGGTATTGGGATATTGTTATGGAGTTTTCTATTCGGTAGCTTTATGTTAATAGTTTTATAAAATATAGGTTTGTAACTTTTACTATCTTAGAATTTAAATTTAAATGACATGAAGGTGGTTATTGTGTGGGTTTAGTGACGTGTAGACACATAAGAGGCCATTAACGTCATTATATCTATATTACAAATTACTGAAAACATATTGTAGAAGAGAAAAGAAAAAAATACAGGAAAGGCAAGTCTAATAAAGGTGAAGAAGAAAAAATAAATGAAATTTAGGATGAGAAGATTAAACATGAAAGCCAAACCCTCTTGGAATGGTGAACATCTTATTGGTCGCGTCTCTTCTATGGAAGGTCATTAAAGGTCCCCCTCCCAACACCACCGACGACAAGATCACAACTAATGGCGTTCCTGAAATTATTCTAAGATGATAACAGACATACTTTAACTTTAGCTGTACTAATTTATTTAATAACATATATTTAGTAAAATTAGTCTAATGCCTAGAATTGTTTTATTTTATTTTAAACTTTACTTAGTATAAAACATGACACGCACTGCAATTTTTAAACTATGCAATTATTTAAAAGATAAATTTTGCTTTACAGTCCTACAACATTATTATTTTAGCAAGATTATTAATATAATTTACTTATCTACTCTTCATCCAGTTTAATAATGATAAACTTCTACTTTTTTCCTCTTAACACGCAAATATAAATTTCGATGACCATACTTCCCCACAGGCAAATCTTATTTTATCAATTTCAGAGACGCTTTCATAAAAAAAAAAAACTAAAAATACTCACTTTCTTATTTTCTACGTCTACACTCCACAATGTGGTTTTTAGAGAAACTTGTAGATACTAACCATGGAAGTGGAATATTTTTCCAATTTTCCCCTGCCACTTTGACTGGTCGGTCGGGAACTTCTACACCCAAACGGTCAGGCTAAGCCTTAAACTAATGAGGTATTGCAAGAAGAGAACGGAAGCAAAAAAACCTATATTACACTGCTTTCCAAAACATGGCAGTGTCTCACTGGCAAAGAAATTGTAGAACATGCACCATCAATTAATTTAACTTTTCTTATTTTTGTGTTATGACAATGGTGGAAAATGATGGCAATCATTTTAGAAAAGAGGTAGAGTTTGAACTATTTTTTCTAAAAATTAAATTTAAGGAGAAATATTTGAGTTTGATAATTTTCAATATATGGTAATATAGCCAAATTGGTACATATATTATGGATAATTTAAAAACTTTTTATAAAAATTTATAACATAGAATTAAAATTACTTATTTTAATTGCAAAATAGTAGAAAAATGTATCTGTATCTTTATTCATTATCAATACATTATATCAGACAGTAGTGTCTGCGTACTGATTTTCAAAGGATAGGTTAACCCTCTCTTAATAAACAAGTGCAACACGGTGGATAAGGGAGGTTTTTTTTTTTGCCGGCCATAGCTTTTAACAATATAAGGTGTTTTTTTTGTGTCAGGGCAGTAAGCCATAAACTAAATAAACATATTTTCCCCCTGTCAATCTAAACGCGAGAAAATGAAACTGCAATATTTCACTCTGGGTACAAGAGCGTGTAAATGTTGTTAATAAATATGTTACCTTAAATACTGTAATTTGTGGATCTTGTAGGCTACTTCCTCTCAGCTTAAATCTGTTCCGGTGCTAATGTAGATAGAAATTGCTTAGCTCCACATCGTAGATGCTCCTCAGTATACGTTATTTATTTGCTATGCACCCGTTTTCACTAAACCAGGAACAAACTCGTGGCAAGACCAATGGTGACGTCAACATTAATGTGTTCGACATTCAGTCCATGTGGTGAATAATTTACCTCCAAAGATGATGATACCTTATTTTGAATCAGTATTGAAAATACTATAAAACACAAACATCATACAACTTTTAAGCAAACACGTTTTATCAAATGACATTCTGACGGAGTATTCGTGTAAATACACACTGACGTAAAAAGAGCCCAGATAGCTCGGTTGGTAGAGTGGTCGGCACGTAAAGCCGGACAACCGTGATTTTAAAACTAATGTACAGGTGTCATTTTCTATATTTACGTTAATAAACACAGTTTTTAAAGCTGGAATTCGAAATTAAATATATCTGAGTAGTTCAAACACAGAACGTTTACTCTTAAAAACTATTAACCTACATTATTAATGCAAAGCTTTTGTTGAACTATTAATAAAATAAAATAATTATTAACTATTCTTATTAATTATTATTATTAACTATTAATAGAATAAAGTTATTTTATTTTATTTATTTGTTTTTTAATTATAACCGCGTCTCACTACCTTACTACCTAATTACGCTACTGAGCTAGATATGGGGAAGGCTGAATTTAGAGGAACTGTACCCACAGTTGCGTGGAGGAATAATGGAAAAAATATTTTGGGAACACCACCCTCAGTACACCCGACCAGAATTCGAACCGCAATCTCCTTGTCATATTGGAGCTATTAGCTTGCAAATTATAAACTGACTAATTAGGCCAATACCAACACATGACCTACAAACAGCACCCATCACACACAGCACCCAATCGCTCGACCATTGATCCATCCCTGGGGATGAGGAATCCCCAATGTATTCAATAATATTGTCTCAGAAACCCTGGGACACCTAGATTAACAAACGGGTCCTGAGGTCAGAGACAAAACACTTAGAAATAACCAAACAAACAATTAGGTATCTATCTGGTCTTGTAGATTAAAACAAACTGCGTGTTTGACAAAAGTGAGTTATTTTAATTCCTACGCCAATCTATAATTAGATTTTTGAGTCGTTATAATCATTCCAGCAGAAATCTCTTGGTCAACAGCTTGGTAACATCAATAATACAAACTATTATAAAGGGACATAATTTTACCACTTAACTCCCCTAATTTAATTAAGGCCCTTAGTCCACCGCTGCAACCTAACTGCAACTCAATCGAGAAACAACTTTCCAGTAACGGTCGCTAACCGATTGCGTTGTTGTTATT